>JAAAKG020067348.1:0-17506 GCA_010014905.2 Druon quercuslanigerum
ACGAAGAATCGAAAAAAAATTACTCGAATGAAATCTAAAATTTGAGTGTAAATTTGACATGGAATGACCCATATATAGTTCCAGCTTTAAGGTCATAGATACATGACTGTGTATACCAAGCGCTTGATTGGTTCAGCTTAAATATTTGATAACTCAAGAACTAAAACTTTAACAGATTTTTTTAAAAGGAATTTTTGGATCGATTTTTTTTATGTTTATAGAGCAATTTAATTTCAGACACTTGACAAAGCCGCGGACAATAGTCCAGGGGTGGTCCCGAAGGATTTAACCCCCAAGCGGAGGTGTGATGACCGTGCCGAAAGCTGAATGGCACCTAGGTGAGGTGTCTAGAACGGTGACTTTGAGATACCGGTCCATCCCTAGCGTCCTTTGAGAAAAACAATTATAGCACTTAACATAGTTGTAGTAAGTGCGGTTCCAAGCGATAGAACGCGCAGGGATCCTGGCAATGGTCAATGAAGATGGAGTCAATGCGATGGATCGGTGGATTGTACCCCTGAACGAGAGAATTACATGGCACAACTGCATGCTCTGTGGTCCGAGAAACACCCAGAGCTATCGCACTTTTCGCATCAACGTCTGCGAAACCATGTTGAAGTACTCCGAAAAAGGGGCTATGTAAGCGGAGCGCCTACTCTACTAGAGCCTGAACAAGCTGGTAGCAGAGAAAGAAAGGTGACAAGACCAACCGCGGGCAGGCATCCGATAGAGGATGAGCGATGCTTTATGACCCGGAGAAACATCAACATCTAGGTTTCTCTCAAGCCTAAAGATCTGGCTGAAATGGATAAAGAGCTTCGTGGACAATTTTCCAAAAAATGCAACCTCTGGACTATCAATTGTTGTATGTATAATGCAGCGAGAGCTTTGGCTGATGCAAACCGTAAAACAAAACCAACGGTTGATCATTAGACCAAAATACGAATTCATCAACGCGCCACAAAGATAGGCTGGGCAAGACAGTAAGCGTCCCGCGTACAGTGTGTGATTGACTATATAACTTCTGGCAGGAATTTTACCGCCAAGGTTCGAAAGTTAGCGCGTGAGCTCCGGATCCGTTATCACACATTTAACAAGTCAAAGTTGCCGACCGTCAAGCAGTATATTGTTGAGAGAATACGGGTACTATCTGATGCTAAGAGAAGTCTAAAGCGGAGAGAAAGGTGGGTCAGAGAAGACCAACAGTTTCTCTCTGACTCATTTCGACTCTTCCAAGACCCTCCAATTACTGTAAACCACCCTCCCAAACCAGAGGAGGTCAATGTATTTTGGAGAGAAGTCTACGGAGCTCCAGGAACATATGGTATCAATACCTTCTGGTCTTCTGGTGGAAGGGCGTAGAGTACTCCTGCCAAAAGGGGCAACTTAGCTGACCTATAGAATTACAGGCAAATCACTTGATCCCAAGCGATAGGATTACTCGGATAATCGAACCTGTGTGGCAAAAAATGTATGAACCACGCGGCTCCCATAAACTTATCATCTGTCTTTTAGAAAGCCTAAAGGTCATCCGCAAATCGTGAGGTGCATAGAGAGATCGATGCCATTTTGGAAAATCATATTGTCGAATGATGTGTCATGTGTCGAATGATACAATAAGGAAATAGGAATGGAATTTGGGTTAGAAAAATGCGTCAAGATTTATTCGAAGCAAGGAAAACTTCATGGCATCTCTGAAGACCCTGAACTCGTCGATAGAAGCGTTATACGACATCTTTGCTCTACAGAGACTTATAAGTATCTGGGCGTGCCAAAGAGCCTTATTCAGAATGTGACATCTACAAAGGATACTCACCGAAGCAGATATAAACGGCTCACCCAGCAAATTTGGTCTTCCGAACTGTCGGCGAGGAACGAAGTATCTGCAACAAACGTGCTTGTCGTCCCGATAGTACTCTATTCATTTGGAGTGGTTCAGTGGGCGAAGAACGAGCTCAGATCCCTTGATATCGGAACACGAAAGGTCATGCACATAAACAAAAGCATGCATCTTAAGTCTTCTGTTCCGTGACTCTACATCTCACGCCGTCAATATGGTTGTTCCCGAATCGTCCTTGAACTTTTTCTTTCCTATACCCCATACTTGACTCATTACTTTACTCGCACATACTATTCTTTCCTTACCTGCAACTCCTCTCCCCTTCCTGCCTTAAACAGAAAAGCTAGGTAACAGAACTTCTTCACCTTTTCCTCTTTTTGCCCGTGTATCTTCCCAGTGTGATCTATTATCCCTTTTATACGTTTACCGTCAGATCCTTTTCTCCTACATACTCTTCAAATATTCTGATTATTAGATTCATCCCCTTCTCGTCGTCTGCAAACAGGACTACATTGTCCACGTAAGCTAGAGAGTATAGTTTGCTGTTACCCACTATTGTCCCTTATTTCCCTTTCTTCTTCATCTGCTCCTCTAAATCTGCCAAAAGAATGTTAAAAAGTAGCGGGTTTAAAGGGGACCCTTGTCTTAGACCTCTTCCTATCCAGAATACTTCTCCTTTTTCCTTTGCTATCTTCACCCTAATCCCGGTTTCAGTAAAAATTTCCTTTATCCTTCTCATCAGCTTTGTTTCTACATCCCTCTCTTCCATTGCCCGTCATAACACTTTTCTGTTCACTGAGTCAAACGCTGCTTTGAAATCTGCGATCAATGCAAATAGTTTCCCTTTCTTTTTGCCTAAATTTCTGTTAACCAAGTAATTCAGTACGAAAATGTTCTCTATCTTTCCCATACCTTTTCTAAAACCCGCCTGATTGTGTTGGATACTTTCTCTCTCGTCTATCTGACTCTCTAACCTTTTTCTTAAAATTTTTCCATATATTTTGTAGCAATCTGACTTGAGAGTATTCCCTCTGTACTCCTCTAGCTTCTTGACCACCACTTTCTTGACAAGTGGTACCACCAGCCCTGTTATCGGCTCTTCTGGTCACCCTTCTCCATTCCAGACCTTGTTGTAGATCTCCCACAACCCTTCCCCGACCCCTACTTCTCCTGATAATCTTCTATTTTTCAAATTTATGAATTTTTTACCATTTTGCATTTAATGAAAATACAATTGTGATCCTTAATTCATAGTTAATAATTTATCAATAGTCGATGTAACAATTTTTTTCCATTTTTTCCAAGCATTTGTAATTCTTCCAATTCTTTTTGTTTAATTTTAGTTACAACAGTTTTTTTTGAAATCTTAGAACCCTTATTATACCAAACTGATTATACCAAACTGTTTCCATTCTGCCAAAATATATTATCTAAATTTACTACTGTTTTTTAAAATCTTTTATTAATATTCTAATATTTAAAAAAATACACAATGAAATCTATTCAACTTATTAATCTAAAATTAAGATAACTCAAAGGCAAATATAAATCTTGTTTCAATTCTTAACCTTACTTTTGATAGAAAACATATCCTTTTTGCAGCATTTTAATTCAACAGTTTTTCATTATATCAATTTTGTACCATTTTGTCAAAGAACAATTGAGAAAAGGAGAATTTAGAATTCATAAAAATACATGATATGATATAAGGAACTTTTATGTATACGACTCTATCCTGATCAGGAAAACGTATAGTTTTTAAAACATCCGAAAATGGAAATAGAGGATTCATTCAACATCTAAATCCTGTGGTCTGAAGTATATGTCAATTGTGAATTTATTAATGATAAATTTTTGCACATTTTGCAAATCACACATTATGCTTTTATTCAAAACTTTTACTCGGGTGAACCCGGTTGTACATCATAGCCACGGACTAAGTCAAGTGACTGATGAGATCAGGATCTTACGAGTTAATTTAAGACGATGCTTGAAACCTCCTGTGATCGTGTAGCCGAAATCACATTGGGTTGAATAGATGCATTATTCACATTCCTCCATATATTCTTTACTTCATACCTTAACTTGCTATACTTGTAAATCTTGGTTGACTACAAATTTCGGTTAAGTGGACAAGCAATGTCAATGATGTAGACTCTTCCACCTTTTTTTTCTCACATCAAGATGTCTGGTCGATTGACCCGGATGTAATGATCCGTTTGGATAGTAACATCCTAATATAAGATATAATCTTCGCTTTCTAACACGGGCATTGGGATGTATATATAGAAAGGCATCCATTCTTTTAAGAGTATTAGGTTTAGGGTCAGCTATTGATGTGTAATGCCCGCTACATCATTATGTCTGTGCGTATATTCTTTCTGAGCCATTACGCGACAGCCATAAATAATGTTCTCTATGGATTGCTTGGTATCTTCAAATAATCGGCACCGGCCAACCACGTTCTTATGCAACACGTGTTTGCGATAATTCCTGGTGCTGACAACCTTGTCCTGTATCACGATAACGAATCCTTCTGTGCCTGGTTACAGAACACCCTTTCCTAGCCTTATGCCTCCATTGTACTTCTAATTTCTCCATGGTTTTCTGCCCTGATATTCAAGGCCACATCTTAAAATAAATTCATGGGCGTGTACTTAAGATGCTCTTTACAGATGATGCAACGTTCTATTTTCTATTAAAATAGTCTCGCAATTGTATAATTTGTGACTCACAGAGTTTTTTGACATCTGCAACGCCCCTACCCCCTATATCTCTTGACAGAACTACCTTTCCAATCGCTGGATTTTTGTGGTGCATTCGGTGCTTCCTGATTTCTACGCGGACGATCCTGTTAAAATTTTCAAGGTCGGTGTTAGACCATTTGATGAATGCGAAGGAGTACGTGAGGACAGAGATGGCATATGTGTTGATTGCCTTGATTTTGTTTGCCAAGTTGAGAAAACTCTTTATAATCAATATCAGTCTCGTAGTGAAGGCATTCGGTAGGATTGTCTTAACTATCGTATTCTGATCACTTGCCGCAGCTTCTGGGCTGAACTAGCGCACAGCTTCAAATCATACATGAACAGAGGTTCATGACCATCCTCTTTATCATGAATTCTGAAGCCATGAGACATGCTGCTTAGTGTTTTGCTCAATGGGTTCAACGCTAAACAGAACCGTAGTACACTGAAGCAGTCTCCTTGAAATATACGCGTCCTAATGCGTATTGATCTAGTTTTCTTGGTTTCCCATGATTAAAATACTTGATTCTTGTACCCCAGAGCCTTATCGCATGACTTAGAAAGTCAAAAGTTTGTGGGCAGATTTTGTAAAGTTTTAAGACTTCAAGCAAATAGTTATGCGGCACGGAAGGAAAAGCTTGCTTGTAATCAATATATTCCATGTATGCGTCTATAGTGACTAGGTCTTTACAGCCTCGCGAGCTTTTTCAAGATCTTTTTGGTTCTTCTGTAAGGATGTAATTCTCGTCGCAAGCAGAATATACCTAATCTGCTATGATAGCTGTAAGAGATTTATAAATTGTTGGAAGACAGACTAGCGGTCGAAATTCAGATGGATTTTGAGCATCTGGTTGTTTAGGTAACATATGCGTAGTACGCTGAAGCATAAAGCCTGGCATTAGAGATCTGGATGTTAAATCATGTTCTGAAAACACCTTGCCAACGCATAAATCACACTCGTCAGGTACTTGCTCCAGAATTTGTGCACCATGTCCAGACCTATAGCTTTCCATTTACTTCCCCTTCTTATGACCAATGAAACATCTAAAGCTGTGATGTTTGTCAGCTAAATCTCAAGGCTATTGCCTGCACTTGCTGTCTTCAGTTTGAACCACCCAGTGTCCAAATTGCATCTGTCCAATTTTCCGCAAATACCCGACCAATAGTTATTCATATCTTCCAATTGAGGGATTTCGGTGTCTCGCTTCTTATTTTGCTTTACACTCAGTTCACCGTAGAAGCTTCTTTCATCTGTCTGAAAGTTTCGAATTTGTTGCCTTCGTGTTTTGTTTTTCTTGTACCGACGCAGTCTGGCAAAAAGAACATCATGTCTTTGCTGCTAGGAATCCATAATCTGATCTAATATTGATGGTGTTAAAGGCTCGATGTGCTACACAGTATGCAAGAGTTAGGAACCTCTAACGCAGTTTGTGTTACGTTCAAGTACGTAGGTAAAACCTTGCTGTTGAGGTGTTCTATTAGTACACGCAGATCATTTGTGGTGTTCATTTTGGACAGAGAATGCCTTAGTATTTGTTCGACATATCTGAAGTCTAGCAAATCATGAACGAAATTCCTTTTAAGGTGCTGTACTTTTTCTGGGATTTCGCTATCCATATCATCATTATTAATACCCGAACGCTGTTCTAATGGATCCGGAACATGATGTTCATTATCCCAAGGAAATCAAGGTTTCCTTGTTACAGATATTGAGCGTTCTTGATCTGCGAGATTCTGCTCATTTATTTTTGTGGCTAGCTCTGGGTATTTAAGTAAGAAAAGTCTATGATGTTCTCTCATCACACTTTACACTCATTTCTCTGCCAAAAAAGGCGCATAATACCTCTGTTCATATGGTATGTCCATTTCCGTCGTTTTCCCACGCCAAATCAACCTGCTTAATCTGCATTTCTTGGTCTTCTCTGATGTGCAGATTAGTCCTTATGCCCTTCACCGTAGCAATAATAGAGATGTGCTGAATCCTCTTTCATTGTGGTATCCCAATTGATGCTCTCCCACAGTATTTCTGTGGAGGTTGTTGGCTGCAAATAGCTAACGCTAACCAAAGCAGCCTCCGCAGGTACAGTTGATGATCCACTTCTTACCGTTTGTCGCAGATTTCTTGCTGGCCACCTGTTTGATTATTGAGATCTGCCTGACCATCGCGCATCCCACGATCACCACCATCCCGCATGCTTTGGCCCCAGCGGCGGCTCCATGGGGGCCCCGACGATTCTCGGGAAGCGATAACCGTTTCAATATCTTTAATATACTCTCCATGATTTATGGGATTTGGTGTTCTGCTTAGTTCCTTTCTTCTTCGTTATCTGCCTGCCTGGCATTTGGAAACCTGTCAGTAGTAGTGCTACCGTCAACATAGCCATCAAAGTCATTAAAGGAAAGCTCAAGCCCTTCCGCGACATTAACGCGAGAACACATCATTATGATTATTATTATTATTATTATTATTATTATTATTATTATTATTAAACAAAATTTTTTATGAGAGAAGTTGTAGGCTCCAGAAGCTACGATCATGGTCTCTTAACGCAACCAATTCCGTCGCAACTGAAACGTGTACGTCATATACTCCTGCTTCGTCTATCCTAGAAGGTAAGCAAGAGGATAAAATTTACGTAAGATACTTCGTACAACCGTGTTCCTTAGAGGGCGGTCTCTAGCCGCGGATGATGTTACGTGGCAGTCGGCACAGTTGGGGATAAAGGTTTCACCTCTGGATACTTTTTTAGAGTTATCAATCTTTGCACAGTATTAGGAGGAACAGTGTTGATGGACCAGATGTAGTGATCCCGGAAGAATAGCCTTTGGCATCTGACTTGCGGTCCTCTGCACGTGATGCTAGCAAGGCGGAATTTTGTTGAGTTGGCTGAGGAATGAAGCTTTCATACCTCCAAGGCAGCTGATTATGCGAACCACAAGATGGAATTTGTAGCCTTGATACAGTCTGCTCAGCTCGAAAAGAAAGGCCTGATATTTCGCCCGCTTTTCGCTTTTCTTCTTGTAGCACTGATACGTTGAGTGGTGGAAAACGAGTAATTCCAGTAGATCTGACTCTGATCATTTTCTACAGCCGACTCCAATTCCCTTTGGATATGTGGCAAGACGGGTATTCGATCAACATGATAGAAATAACGAAGATGGTAATATAACACTTTTAGAGCCGCATTGTGTCTCTATATGTAGTCGAAGGGTGCGTACTTTGAGCATCCACTAAGAACATGTCCAGTTGTTTCTGGCTCTTGCTTGGATGCTCGGCAGTTGGTATCGCATACAGGTACATTCATTATGCGCTCACGGTTAACTAAGGTTTCTATAATGCCATAGAATATACTCTGAAGGGGCTTATCAGCATGCTACTTTAGTAGAAGCGAATGTTCTGCTTCATGTACACGAATTTTAAGCAACAAAGGTGTTAGTGATGCTAGCCTATGTTTAATGTCACTGGAATCAAATGGGAGACCAAGCTCTTCTGCTGCTCTACCTGCGGCTCGGTAGAGAAACGCCGCAACACTGACGATTTCATGTTGGTATACGAGTCGGATTAAAGAATCTCTGCTTTTTAGAACTGAGCAGACTGCAGCTAGAACCGTTCTTCGATGAAGATACTCTAAACTCAGCAAAAATCTACCCCCTTTATCTTGAGGGAGACATATACGATATAATCTTGCGTGTGCTTCGTTCAAGTTGCTTCAACTTATCGACATTCCATTTTACTGTACCAAACGTATAAAGCAGTATAGGTACGGCCAAAATATTGTTTGCCTGGAACTTGTTCTTCCCAGATAATTCGGAAGCCCTAATTTTTCTTAAAATTTTGCGATACCTTGTTTTAAGGGCCGTTTATAACACACACCTTGGGTTTCCGCTTGCGATATTCCAAGATATGGATATGTTTCTCCGTTACCAAGATGTTGCATGGTATTTCCACCTATGAGTTGAAGATGGTGTAGATGGTGTAGATGGACGCAGGTACACTTGTCTAGTCCAAAGCTCATGCCAATGGCTTTAGAGTACTTATGCACTGCCGCCACAAGCACTGCTAGGTTCTCTTTTGTAGAAGCAAAGAGTTTAAGGTCGTCCATGTATAAAAGGTGGTTGACCTTGTATTCTCTTCTGTTCGGCCGTGCACATAGGTATCCGGAGCTTTAGCTACGGAGCAGAATAGATAGAGACAAGAAGGAGATGCAGAAAAGTATCGGAGTTAAAGAGTCTCCTTGGAAGACCCCCTCTTATATGTGACATAACTGGTAGTCCCTTGTCGTTTGTCAGATGTTATGAAAAATCTTGTCCGCCACAAGAACATAAGCTCTTTCATACTTCTCTCTATTTTTGAATGTACCTCCAGGCACTTAAGAAGTTTAATATGTAGCTTATGGTTTGTATTATAGTATGCCTTTCGGTAGTCAATCCAAGCCACGTAGAGATTGCGTCCATACCTGATAGAATCCTGGATAATACACCTGTCTATTAACAGGTCCTCTCTGCAACCAGCTAGTCCCCTCTTGCATCCACGCTGTTCGACTATTGCACTCCATACAAGCTTGATAGATATTAATATCCTTTCTTTCAGAATGCCAGTGAATATATTGTAGCTGGTCTTTAAACAAGCTATGGGCCGGTAGTTTTTTTGGACTTGACAAATCTCCAGTCTTAGGGATCAGTACCTTGCGTCCTTCAACTAACCACTGCGGAATGGGTTCTTGTCCGTTTAAGAAAGTAGTAAATATACGAGCTAAATGTTAATGCGTAGAAGTGAATTTCTTCCACCAAAAGTTGTTGCTTTTATCTGGCCCTGGCGCTGAAATGTTTTTAGTTCTAGCGATAACTTTCCTCACTTCGTCAGCAGTAATTATTTGACACTCCTCTTCTGAACGTTGCGACAATTGCCTCTGGCAAAATTTACGAACCAGTGAGTTATCTGTGGCGTCTTCATCTAGCTTATGAGTATCTCCATATATTTGTTCCGAGAAGACTTGAATGTCGGTTCAGTAGCAAAGGTGGAATTTTCCTGAATCCACTTTACTCGCCTTACAAGGCGCTCTTTGGCTATTGAAAGAGCTCTTATTTTTTGCGTCCAGTGTTGCTTGATGGTCAACAGCTTACACTTATTCAGCGTGTGATTTTCTTTCCGTAAGTTTGGAGCAAGTACTCGAACTTTTAAAGTGAACTTCTTATTTGAGTGTATATAGCTAATCATGCACTTCTATTTTCAATTAGCAGGGAGACATCTTCAGGGAGCAAATAAGGGAAAGCAGTATTAGCTTCAGCTAATTTGTCCATCCTGAGAAAAACTTTTTGGTGGATTTTTGATCTCCTATTTCTCATGTTGACATTATCCGCAATCTGGAATAGTAATCTTGCTAGAACGAGTGGTATATTCTCTAAATCATTTTGCTCTTCTTCTTGATAAAAAGCTTCATATCCCCCTTTGCGTAAAAAGGATACCGGATCTCTTAAATACTGTATGCATCCTCTTCGTGCCGATGAGCTTTCTTGACAACAGGTAAGGATGTTCCTCCTCAGTTAGTCGGGCCATTTGAAACGACGTTTTTGCGTTTGTCCCGGGCCATTGCCTGTTCGTACCCCGGTTTCGTTTCTATTGCCACTCCCAACTGAACCATGGCCTCCATCCGAGAGAGACCGTGAATGGCACTGAGCCGGAACTCTCGGGCGATGGGTTCGCCGCTTCCCTACGCACCAAACGTGCGCCGCACATGCTGCCTATCAGGAAGTGCGGCGCATATACCTCGCACTTATGTGTCCCTCACGAAATGCATCGCATATGCGCCGCACTATGCACGCATGGCGTGCATCGCAAACGGTGCGAGTAACGTACCTCGCACGTTTGCTATCTGGGAAATAGTGATGGGACATCGAATCGAAAGTATCGATGATTGAAACATCAATGTATCGAATACAGAAATATCGATGTTCAAATTAATCGTCGATTTAAAGTACAGAAAGATCGACCTAGTTCTATAAAAACATCGATGTTGGAAGATTTTTCGCTAAAAAAAATAAATTACTGCATATTGCTACAGGTTTCAAAAA
Organism: Druon quercuslanigerum; assembly: GCA_010014905.2. Lineage (NCBI taxonomy): Eukaryota > Metazoa > Arthropoda > Insecta > Hymenoptera > Cynipidae > Druon > Druon quercuslanigerum. The sequence goes on from JAAAKG020067348.1 coordinate 10,660, forward strand.
AATACTACACTTAAGGCCCTATAAAAGTTAACTTTAACATTATAATGCAGTACACAACTTTGCCGCACATGAAACATGAACATATAGTAGTTTTAGAAAACAAAGCAAACTAAATCAATCGTAAACACAGCTTCAATTTTTGAACGGCTCCATTTAACTTCGTTATAATTGAATTATTTGAGAATTTTTATGTGAGGTCGGCTTTAGATTCTAATAAAGTAATATAAAAATAGCATTATATCTAAAATCATATTAATTATGAGAAAAAATAACTGTTGTATGTATGTTTTTTCGGTAGATTTATGTTGAAAAAGTTTAGGCTTTTACGATGCGTGTGAACTCATGTGAACAAAATTTAGAATTTCTTGTTAGATTTCTGACATCCTCTTGAATAGTTTTACAGTTCCTGATAACTATCTGAAATAGTATATGGGGAGATTAAGCATAGTTCTAGAGTTCCTGATACTTACTAAAAATACTTCCCAAAAATTAGGCCTCATCGGAGTTCTGATACCCCCTTGAAGATCTCTGCAAAAAAGTACAATAACATTTTTTGATTAACTCAAATTCCAAAAATCTACGAAAAATGTTATTAAATTTTTTTGTAGAACTTTTCAGAGGACTACCAGAACTCTGATCAGAACACATTTTGAGTTAATAAATTGTGTATCGACTTATTGATAATATTTCCTCAACTAATATTATTATTAACGAAGATGAATAAGCTTACCTTCTACAGTTATTGTTGATAATTAAAGAAATAAAAGTGCAGTTTAGTAACAGCTCACAGCTGTTGGCTGTGAGCTGGATGGTGATTAATTCTACTCATTTTCCTTATGCTTTCACTAGAAAAGGATCAATTGACCAATCACCAGTCGCCGTCCTTAGACAAGGCCAGGTTATTATCTCGTCCTATTATGTCGTTGGTTCACAGATATTCGAGATTAGTAAGTAAGAAGAGAACAGAGACTCCACATCAAATCGAAATCAGAAAGTTATCGATGTTCTGGGGCACGATATATCGAGAGGTCGACAATCGATGTTCAACGTCGATATATCGGAACCAAAACATTGATGTTTCCGATGTGTCGATTTTGATGACCCATCACTACTGAGAGAGATTGTAACAGGTCCGTATCGCGTAATAATGAAAGGTCGTACATTGCAGGTGCAGGAGATGATGTAATGTAGTACGATTACTACATTAATGTGCGTATTCATTATTATTAATTCTTCATGATTATTAATTACTATTTATATTATTAATATTGTTTTTTAAACATCAGACACTATAATTATTGCCAATACAGAAAAATTTATGACGTTGTAAGATTCACGAATATAAACCTTAAAAAAATTGCGTTAATAAATATGAACTTATTTTATTTTTAAAAAATGCTGTTTTAGCTAATGGTTTTTTGTATGGAATTGCGCAATTATAATTATTTAGATTGCAGTGTTTGGCGATTTTCTACGGTAGTAATTCAGAAATATAAAGCATTGAAAAATTGGGTTAATTAATATTACCTTATTCTTTAAAAAAAAATTGTTCAGCTACGTTTTCCTTGTTTGAAAATTTGCAATTGTAATTGTTTAAATTCGAGAGCGTTAGGTAATTTTCTGAGGCAGAGACTTTTCTATAACGAAAATTTAATTTCGGTAATATTATTTTTTGGGATTATACAGTCGTTTAATTTTACTACCTTATTTATTCTATACAAAATATTAGTAATTTATGATTCATTAATTGGAAATTAGGATTATTTAATTTCAAAGCTTTTATGCAATTGAATGCTACTGCCAGCTTTAAAAATTCAATTCAAAAAAAGTTAAGAAATTTTGTCCAAGTTATCAACCAGGAATGAATACACCTAATGGGTAGCAATGGTGGTGCCAGTCTGGCAGAAATAAAAAAGGGAAAAATGTATTCAAGCCGTGAATCGATATATATATATTACAGTAAGCAAAAAATATGTTATTTACCTTATGATCACTAAAAATTAAATTAAATTACTTTTCTCAATATACAATAAAATTACGTGCTTTAGACGAGATAACCTAAAAACTTGGAAACAATCTTAACAAGTTTAACTGCGCGTTTTTACATTTTTCATAGCTAAAAGTATAACTTAAGTTGCATAGTCGACTTTTTTAGTTGAATTTAATTGTTTTTGATTAAACATTAAAATATTTTTTGAATAAAATACAAAGGACAACATTTTTCGTTTCAAATTCCTCTTATTTAGAATGAAAAATTATGGTCGAAAGTGAAATTCCTGTTAAAAATTAATTTTTTGCTTTAATATTCATTATTATAATTTAAAATTTATCTCTCTTATTAAAAAATAAGCTGTTTTATTGAAAATTCGTTGTTCCTTTGTTTAAATTTTTTTTTACTGAAAACCGAACTATTTTGGTTAAAACTGCGACTATTTTGTTGATTTTTTTTGTTGGAATTTAATTTTTGAAACCGAAATTGTAACTAATTTAGTTAAATATTCCATTACTTTAGTTAAAAACCCAGCTCTGGTGGAACATTAATGTTTTTAACTATAAATATTACTATTCAATTTCTGTTTGAAAAATTATCTTTTTTAGTTAAAAGTTCAATTTTTTTAAGAAAAAATTAATCTCCTGGGTTGAGAATTAATCTTTTTTTTTTTTTGAACATTCTATTATTTCAGGTAAAAACTCACCATTTCAGTTGAAAATCCATATTGAAAAATGAGCATTAATTTTCTTAAATGAAAATCTAACTATTCAATGTTTGGTTGTTAATTTATCTTTTTTAGTTTAAAATTAGTCATTTTAATTTATATATCAAATATTCCAGTTGAAGAAATATCTTTTTAGTTGGAAACGTATCATTTTGGATAAAAGTTCAACATTCGTCTTGAAAACACAATATTTTACTTGAAAAGTTTAGAATTTATATTGATTTAAGTTGAATTAAATATTATAGATTAAAATTAATTATATATATTTAAGTATAAGATCAAATAAAAACAATTTTTAATTATTATTTTAATTAATGGACTTCTTAGCCAAATTCGAGAAATGATTAATCATGTTTTTAGGAGTATTTAATTATTTAATCAATCGATTGCGCTAATATATTGTAAAATATCTTGCATTATAATTTATATAAACTTTTCAAGTTAAACATTTTAATTCAAGCCCTAGAAACCTAAAAACATTATTTACAATAATTGATACAAACTCCTGTAAAAACAAGAACCCAATGATCAAATTTGGATCACAACGAAAAAAAAATGCTCCAATTGTAATCTAAAAAAAATGTTTTAAACAAAATTTTCAGACAAAAATAAAAAAGAGGAAAAAATGAGAAAAAAAGCAACCACACCCCCTTCCTTCTCTTTCTCTTTCTTTCGTCTTTTATATTTTTATTAATATCAAATCACAATAAAAGAACATTAGCACCAAAGAACAGGTGTTCTTTCTTTGATTCCTGAATATCGAATGAGGGTGAGTAGGTCAATCTGTTGTAAACACACAAGAAACATCTGTCATTAATAAATCCGAAATAGAGAAAGTAAAAGAAAAACAAGATTCATGTAACTTCACCGTTAAATGTAATTAATCATATTAGCATAACTTTTGTTTGATTTATCAAAATCAGTTTTTAAATTAATAGATAACTTTTCTTGTTTTTTAATATAAAGCGTTTCCATGAATTTTGTCTTTCTCTCGTTGCATTCACTATGCAAAATCTTAACATTAATGTCTGAGGCTGCGAGACTCTTCTTTCGTTCTCTACAGATCACTTGTTTTACAGCTCGCAAAAGTTTGCTTTCGTAGGCAAACGGCAAAGTTTGATATTCATTCTTCTGCCATATGTAAGCTCTGTCAACTTTTCGACGTGGTATATCTAATAAGATGCTACAAACAATTTCCAGACTCGAGAGCGAGATTATAGACAGCATGAATTTTATTACAGACCTTTCGTGGACGTTTTATAACTTTAAAAAAATAAATATCAAGAGCATACTGTTTAGCGCTTATCTTTTTTTATGTCATACAACGATATTCGAGATGAGGTTCCATGACTTTTTTATCCAGAGATATAGACTCGCTTTTCAGCTCTCATTTAGAAAGATTATTTTTTTGCCTATTGCAAGTTAAAGATTTAAAGTAAAATTGATAAAAAATACAAAATATAATAAAATATATGACAATTTTTTCAATATTCTGCTAAAGCTACAGTGACATATAGTCTTTATTGAATTAGAGGATATACATTACTATCAGAGACTATAGAAACCTACGTTACCGATATTCTGCAGATGTAGTGGTTCTTTACGCTGAAAGAAAAACGTTATGTTTGAAACGTGTCTAGACGTGTCGATTATAATTTAGAACTTTCTAGAACATTTCTACAAAGAGGAAAATATATAATAGATAAAGGCAGTTTTAATTCAAAAATAATTTTCTAAAATTTGCAATATTGCTAAAGGATTTGAAACTGAGCGAATCGGAACCAGTTATAAGTCTCACAGCATACCTCAGCAAATGAATTAAACCATATACAATTTTTGCTTGATTCTCGAAAAATACCAACAGATTCTTAAGAGATCCTTTTACAAACAGTTGATCACTGTGACAGCACTGTTCACCCCGTTATCGGAGAAATGTAATGCGTCGCCGTTACCGTTAATTTTCTCCAAAAAATTGCGCGTTACCTTCACTTTTCCATGAAGTAACGCCGTTACTATAAAAAATCAAATTATATGTAACTCTTAGAAACTTTATTCAATATTTATATTCTGTAAAATTAACTGTAATATATCATATTAAAGTAACAAAGGCGCCTGAAGTTGAAGTTTTAACTAAAATACCGCATGTCAAGAAAGATAATTTATTAATTGAACAAATTAATATAAGCCTTACAAAAATGTAAGTTTTACCGTATTAATTTTTGTTCAATTTCAACATTAATAATATTTCAAACATCTTGTCATTCGGTCTGTTCCTCTTTTTGGTTAGAATTAAACCTGCGGTGTTAATTAATCTTTCCGCTGAAGCACTACTTGATAAACAGTGTTATATTTGATGAATTTTTTTTATCTTTGGAAACGAATGAAACACAGTCAATTTCGACTTACTCTTCACAAGTTTTTGAAAGTCATCAAATTCTTGAAAGTTAGTTTCTGATCTTTCGTTGACTTCAAACGTGAAGAACTGATTTTCAGTGCTGTCATCTCTCTCTTGCGGTTTCTGAGATTCAGTATCACAGTTTTTTCAAGAGAAAATGTGTTCCTGAACAGATTCTTTAGTTTTGTTTCAGAATCAGCCCTTTTTACACTTGGTAGCCAGTCAAATTTAAATATTTGATGTAGAAAACTAGCCAACACAAAATCGGTGTTATGGAACATTCCTCCAAATCTTTTTTCAATTCCAGCCTGAATGCTTTCTACCAAAGGATTGCATAGTTTAAGACCATCTTCCTCAATTTTTATTAGAGTATCGTTCAATTGAGATATAACTAGTAAAAGATACCCCATGAACATATTTTTCTCTCCTTGAAGAATATATAAGTCTTTTGCAAGTGGGCTCATAACCTTTCAATGTTCTTTATAAATTAAACTTCATCTCCTGATAGCTTTGGAAAACTGCAGTAATCAAAGCAACTGTTTACGTTATCTTTATTCTTGTCTAGATTTTGGTCCAACTGTAACATGGAGTCAAATTTAACATTCCATCTTGTATCGTTATGGTTTTTAGATAATCGTGAAGTAAGTCATGTAGTTTATCAGCTATTAAAGTGGACTTATTTTGCTTATTCCAAAGTGCAGTACACTTTGCAAAGGTACTTCTGAAAATCTTTTTAAAGTAGCTATTTTCAAGAGGAGTCTCAGTGCTACGCTCTGCAACCAGATTTAGTAAATGACTACCGCACGTATGGCGAGTTGATAAAATTATTTGACCATCAGGCTCATTTTCTATCGGTTCTGATAGGATATCATGGAGGCAATGAATTACAATGTCCTCACCAATGTTTTCATCATCAGTTTTATTTTATTTGCATCCTCAGCTGATTGGTAACCTCTAAAAATGATTAATTTAAGAGTTTAAAAAATAATAATTCTCAAAAAACAAAAAGAATACTTACTTAAAAGCCTTGATGAAGTTTGAACCATTGTCAGTAGTCATATAGCTTACTTTATTTTGAATATGATACTGTTAATATATTGCGTTCATTTCTCGTGCTAGCACGTCGTAAGTGTGACTACCTGTAATTCTGCGAAACGCTAAAACCGCAGCTTTTCTTTCTAGAGATTCTTGATCAAGCCAATGCACTTTAATGCCTAAGTAGCTCCTATGGAATATCAAGTATTATTTAGTTTAATATAAAAAAAGTTTTTACACTTAACACTTTTATTACTCCTAATTTTAATATAATTATATTATCTAGTTATTAAAAAAAATCTTTTAACTCTTTGCTTTCGACCACAAATCAGCTTCTGCTGAGACTACGCTTACTTTTTCAAGTGTTTCACAGAGATTACTTTTCAGTTCTTTATGAGTATCTGTGATTCTAGTTTTTAATGATTTCGAAGACATTACAGAAACTTTCTTTGGGCACCCTAATCCTACCAAATTTATGGAAGTTGGTTTATCGACAACTGACAATGGCTGCACTTCTTGGACAACATAATTTAAGACTGCTGTATCCATAATTTTTTGCGTAACTTAAGGGAACGTTCATAAACCACGTGGCCAGTTTTTCAGTCCATTTTGAACCCCCCTCAGTTCATGAAGCCTCATCGTAGCATTTATCCTCATCGACCCCTCCCCCCATTAAGGCACGTGGTTTTTGGGTTATTTA
>JAAAKG020067359.1:0-17506 GCA_010014905.2 Druon quercuslanigerum
AATCGAAAAAAATTAATTTTTCGTCAACAGATGCCCAAATAATGCATTTGTTTATTAAATTTGTTTAAAAAATCATAAAATTTGTAAACTAATTATGAATTTTGCTGAAATCAACATGAAGTTGTCAATTAAAATTACTGAAATAAAAAAAAAACAATTTTTCTTTAACAGATGTCCGAATAATGCATTTGTTTATTAAATTTGTTTGAAAAATCATAAGATTTATCAAAAATTTATGCAATTTTCAGAAATTATCATTAGGTTCCTAATTTTTAAAAAATTGACATCGAAAAAAACGACTTTTTCCATCGACAAATTCCCAAATAATGAATTTGTTAATAAAAATCATAAAAATTATAAACTATTTATGAATGTTGCTCAAGTTAACATAAAGTTCTCAATTAAAAGGAGTGAAATAAAAAAAAACGAATTTTCCGTCAATAGATACCCAAATCATGCATTTGTTTATTAAATTTGTTAATAAAAATCATAAAATTTATGAACTAATTATGAATGTTGCTGAAATTAACATGAAGTTTTCAATTAAAAGGACTGAACTCGAATGCATTTGTTTATTATATTTGTTTAACAAAAACATTAAATTAAACAACAAATTATAAATATTACGGAAATTATCGTAAAGTTCATCATTAAAAGGACTGACATTAAAAAAAAACAAGTTTTTCCGTCGACAAATGCCCAAATAATGCATTTGTTTATTAAATTTGTTTAAAAAATCATAAAATTTATCAACAAATTATGAATTTTTCTGAAATTATCATTAGGTTCTTAATTTTAAGAAATTGACATCGAAAAAAAACGAATTTTTCTTACGACAAATGCCCAAATAATGCATTTGTTTATTAAGTTCGTTTTATAATATTAGGAACAATAGTCTTAAGAGAAATTGTTTTCATTTAAATATTGTTTCCATAGAAATTTCTTGCAATATAACTTAAAAAGCGTTAAATTATTGAAAAAGATAGAAAACACATTGTCAACAAATAATTTGTTTATAAAATTTTTTTTGTTTATTGTATCATGATGGAATATCTTTATATAATGTAAATCTATGGACATCGGCGATTACAACAATTTTCCTATTATTGACGAGCACCGGGAACGTCAAATAAAAAAAATTGCTATTTTTTTCGTCATATTTATTTATTTATAAAAAAATTGAAAAACTCAATTAAAAATCAAGCTCGACAACTTTCTTTGAAATTTTATCCACAGGTCCACAGGTTCAGCCAGTATCATATATTTTGAACCAAAAAATTTTCATTTCCGGAGAAAGAAAATCCGAAATTTTTTTTCTCGAATTTCGAATATTAACTTCAAAATCCCATTTAATTATAGTGGGGAAATTTTGAATTTTCAAAAAATTGAACTCATATTCTAGGGTTTCATCAAAACGTGCCCAATTTTTTAGGGAGTTAAGAGGAGTGTCTACGAAATATAACCATACAAATAACTTTCATTTCGAACTCACCCCCACCCTCCCCGCAGCGCCTAAAATATCAACCAAAAATCAAAAAACTACATTTTTAGGTAATATTGTTACTTTTAGCTATTTTCGTCGTCGTTTTAATACAAATAATTACTAATGGACAATTTTAATATTTACTATAACTTTTTAAGCCATTTTCAATTGTTTAAACCAATTAATATTATTTAAACAATTATTTATTTCCTAAAATAAAAAAAAATAATCGTATTTTCTGATTAAAATGCAATATTTTGTCATTGTTTCGAGTAGTAAATTTTTCTAAAAACATTATGTAATTATTTTAACAATTCATTATTGTTTATTTTCAAAATGTCTAAAAATTGAGCCAGAGATGTCCACTTTTTTCAAATTGGTATTCCATGCTACTTTTGGTTTAACAATTAGATAGTTTAGTAAATTTCTATTTGTTTAAACAAATAGAAATTTATTAAACATTAAAAGAAAAGTTACAAAATTATGTGATTATTTAACAAAACGTAGCATAGGGCAATAATTTCAAAAGAAAGTTGATATCTCTAGCTCAATTTTTAGAAATTTTGAAACTAAACAATAAACAATTATTTAAGTATATACATAATGTTTTTAGAAAAATGCACTATAAACAATGGAAATAAATAATTATTTAAATAATTTACATACTTTTTAGAAATCGAAAATTGCTTAAAAAGTCATGATAAATATTTAAATTGTCCTCTATTAATTATTTGTATAAAAAAGACGTCGGAAATTACTAAAGAATAACAATAATACGTAAAAATGTAGTTTTTTTAAATATTTTTGGGTCATATTTGGGGCGCTGCACAGAGGGCAGAATAATTACTTTTTTAGTTCAAAATAACCTATAGCCCACAAATCCGATTTGAACAAAAAAAAATTGAAAAAAAAGTTGATAAGATTTCTAAGAGAGTTGTCTAGCCTGATTTTCGAACTATGTCTTCAATTTTTTATAAATTATTTATTCAAAAAAGTTTTTCTACGATTTTCCATAATTATTCGTTTTTCAAGTTATATTGCAAGAAATTTGAATGGAAACAATATTATATTTTTAAACATTTCTCTTAAGATTATTTTTGTTTATATTATAAACAAATTTAAAATTCAGTAATCAGGAATTTTTCGAAAGAAAAATTCGTTTTTTTCTATGTAAATTTTTTTAAATTAGGAACTTTATGATAATATTAACAAAATTCATAATTTTTTGATTAATTAATGATTTTTTCAAACAAATTTATTAAACAAATGCATCATTCGGGTATTCGTCGACAGAAAAATTCGGTTTTTTCAATTCCAGTCTTTTCAGTTGGAAACTTCATGCCCATTTTAGCAACATTCATAATAAGTTGATAAATTTTATGATTTGTTTCAAGAAATTTCATAAACAAATGCATTAATCAGGAATTTTTCTCCAGAAAAATTCGTTTTTTTCTATATCAAATTTTTAAATAAGGAAGTTCATGATAACTTCAGAAAAATTCATAATTTTTTTTATCAATTTTATGATTTTTTTAAACAAATTTAATAAATAAATGCACTATTGGGCTGAGACTGAAAAAAATGTCGACAAATATCCAAATAATGCATATGTTTATTAAATTTGTTTAAAACATAGAATTCATCACCTTAGTATGATTGGTAACGAAATTTTCATTATGTTCCCAATTAAAAACTTTCTATTCAAATTTCTTGCAATTAACTTGAAACAATGTATAATTTTGGAAAATCCTAGAAAAAATTTTGAACAAATAATTTGTTTATTATTATTATATATTATATTATTATTTATTAAATAAGATTAATTTCTAACAAAAAAGACAAAATAGTTAAAGTTTTAACTTGAAAAGTTAAATTTTCTTTTAAAAAATGTTAATTTTCAGCTAAGGAAACAAATAATTTTCAACAACAACAAAAAATTAAATTTCAACAAAAGAGTTTAACTTTCTTTCAAATAATTACATTTTTATTTAAAAAAAGATTGATTCTAAATGAAAAATTAAGCTGTTAATATTTCAACAAAAGATGATTTAAATTTTTAATAAAAAACAGTTGAGTTCAACCAAAAAAAGACGATTTTTAAAGATGAGTTGAATTTCCAACTGAAAATGATTGTTCAATCAAGGAAGATAAAAAAATCGCGAAGAAACTGTCAAGTTTTAATGCAGAAAGATGAATTTTAAAGAAAAATTGCAACAAAATAAATTAATTTTTTTCCAGATACTTGAATCTTAAACTAAAAACGATCAATTTCAAATAAAAAAAGAAGAGTTAAAGTTTCAGTTAAAAAATTAATTAAAAAAAAAACAATTTAACAAAATATTTAATTACATTAATATAAAGCTACTTTTACAAGCAAAGAATCATCGTTATTCAATTTTAATTTGTAATTTAAACCAAAAGTTAATCACGCGTTCGAAAAATTTCCTAACTTAAAAAAAAATCCCGGATATTTCTAGGTTTTTCCAAGTTTATAAAAATTCCATGACAATTCTAGGTTTTTTCCAGGTAACTTTATCGAAGGATAAATAAATTATTGATAGTTCAACTTTCAGTAAAAAAACAGTTTTCAACCAAAATAGTTGAATTTTATAATTAATCATTAATAATTAATCATTAATAATTAATAATTTATAAACTTGATAAAAAATAGTTTAAAAACAAAAGTGGAATAGTTACGAATTTTCAACTAAAGTTATAAATCTTCAACTGAAATAGATGACTTTCAAACCATAAAGATGAATTTGCAACTAAATTGATGAGTATTTAACTGGAATATTTGGATTTTCAACCAAAAAGATTAATTTTCGAATAAGAAGATTAATTGTCAAGCAAAAAAGAAGGTTTTTGAGTAAAATCCTGAATTTTCAACCAAAGAGTTTCATTTCTACTAAAAAATCACCTCACAAACTATTCGTTGCATTTAGATCTATAAAAGATCAGTTTTCAACAAAAAATCGAATAATAAAATTTTCAGTTAAAATCATGATTTTTAATTTTTAAAAAAGTTTCATTTAGGAAGCTTTGTCAAATTATATTTCAAAATATTTCTAAATATATTAACACCATTCGTTAATTAAATAAATAATTACAATTATTAGTAAATAAATAATAATTAGTGAAAACATTGATTTTTCAATAACATAGTTGAATTTTGAACTAAACAAGATAAACTTTCAACCAAAAATGAAATAGTTAAATTTTAGTTAAAGAAATTAATTACCAACAAAAAAATTCAGAAAAATAGTTTAATTTTTACCCAAAATCGTGAGGTTTTATCTAAAGCAAAGAATTTCTAACCAATAAAATTAATTTTTTTTAAAGTAGAGCAGATCTTAACCAGACATTTTAATTTTCAAAAAAATAGTTTAATTTTCAACCAAAAGTTATACTATTTTTTAACCAAAAATTAAACAGTTGAATTTTCAGTTCGAAAAACTAACTTTTGACCACGAAAAAAAGAATTTTCAACAAAATATTTAAAGCTTCAACCAAGAAAATAAATTTTTAACAATGGAGTACAACTTACAACCAGGTAGTTCAATTTTTAAGAAAACAGTTTAATTTTCGACCAAAGACGAATTCAACAAGACGAATTTTTATCAAAAAATGGAAGTTAAATTTTCAGTGAAAAAAATTAAATTACAACAAAAAAAAAAACGAATTTTTAATAATGTTTATTTTTAACCAATAAAAGGAGTTTTTCCCAAGGTAGTACAATTTACAACCAGATATTTTAATTTACAACAAAAAATGATGAATTCTCAACATAAAATGTAATAGTTTAATTTTGAACTAAATATGATAAATTTTATTTAAAAAATTGAATAGCTAGATTTTCAGTTAAGAAAAGAAATTTTTAAACGAAAAAAAGGGATTTTCAACCAAATGATCGAATTGTAAACCAAATAGTAGAATTTAAAAAAAAATGAATTTAGAATCAAAAATATAATATAGCACTTTTCAACTAAAAAAATACAATTTTAACAAGAGGGAATAGATTTTCTTATTGGGTTCTATTAATTCAGTTTGCACTTGAGGTAGATATCGTCCCAAAATTTAGATATATGAAAAAACGGTTTTTCTATGATTTTAAGAATCTAAATATTATAATTGATGCCATTCTAAATACAAAACATTATTTTGTATGAAAAAATATTGAAATTCACAAGAAAACATAATTTTAACAATTTTTTGTGCAATTTAATTTTTTCTGACCGTTGCTTCTCAACAATTTTTAAAAAATGATCGGATTTTAATAATTTTTTTAACTGAAAATTTAACTGTTTCATTTTTTGTTTGAAATTCGTCTTGTTGAATTCGTCTTTGGTTGAAAATTAAACTATTTTCTTAAAAATTAAAGTACCTGGTTGTAAGTTGTACTCCATTATTAAAATTTTATTTTTTTGGTTGAAAATATAAATCTTTTGTTGAAAATTCTTTTTTTCGCGATTAAAAGTTATTTTCTCGAACTGAAAATTCAACTGTTTAATTTTTGGTTAAAAAATAGTTTCATTTTTGGTTGAAAATTAAACTATTTTATTGAAAATTAAAATATTTGGATCAGAGTTGCCCTACTTTTTCAAAAACTCATTTTATTGGTTAACTAAAATTTAACTATGTCATATTTGGTTGAAAGTTTATCTTGTTTAGTTCGAAATTTATCCATGTTGTTAAAAAAGCAATATTTTCACTAATTATTATTCTTTCACCAATAATTATAATGATTAAAATTATTTACTAATTATTATTACTCAAATTTATAGACTTTAATATTATTTATTTATTTATTTAATTAACGAATGGTGTTAATATATTTAGAAATATTTTGAAATATAATTTGACAAAGCTTCCTAAATGAAACTTTAAAAAAAATTAAAAATCATGATTTCAACTGAACATTTAATTATTTGATTTTTTGTTGAAAACTGATCTTTTATAGATCGAAATACAACGAATTGTTTGAAAGGTGATTTTTTTTAGTAGAAATGAAACTCTTTGGTTGAAAATTTAGGATTTGAATAAAAATCATATTTTTTGATAGACAATTAATCTTCTTATTTGAAAATTCATCTTTTTGGTTGAAAATTCAAATATTCCACTTTTGTTTTTAAACTGTTTTTTTGTATTAAGTTAAAATTCAACTATTTTGGTCAAAAACTGCTTTTTTGCTGATAGTTCAACTATCAAGAATTTATTTATTCTGTAATAAAGTTACCTGGAATAAACCTAGAATTGTCAGGGAATTTTTATAAACCTGGAAAAACCTGGAAATATCCGGGAATTTTTTTTTAAGTACGGAAATTTTTCGAGCCCGTGATTTCTGGTTTAAATTGCAATTTAAAATTGAATAGCGATAATTTTTTGTTTGTAAAATTAGCTTTATATTAATGTAATTAACTATTTTGTTAAATTGTTTTTTAAATTAATTTTTTAACTGAAAATTTACCTCTTCTTTTTTTAATTCAAATTGATCGCTATTAATTGAAGATTTAAGTATCTGAAGGAAAATTCATATATTTTGTTGAAATTTTTCTTGATAGAAAAAACGTTTTTAGTTGGAAATTCAACTCATCTTTAAAAGTCGTCTTCTTTTGGTTAAACTCAATTGTTTTTTATTAAAAATTAAAATCTTTTTTTGTTGAAATATCAACTGCTTAATTTTTCATTTAGAATTAATCTTATTTTTGTCTTTTTTGTTAGAAATTAATCTTCTTCGTTGAAAATAGATCTTTTTGGTTGAAATTTTAATTATTCTACTTAATGAATCATTATTTAAGTTAAAACTTCAATTTTTTAGTTTTAAATTCCACTAATCCAGTAAAAAAATTATTATTTTAATTGAAAATTTGTCATTTTACTTTTGAAAATTCAAGTTAAACTCTTGTTATTTATTCATTTTTTAAATTTAAAGCTCGTCTATTCAAGTTCAAGATTTAATCATTTCAGTTGAAAATGTACCACTTTGGTTAAAATTTTTTTGTTTTTCCTGTGTTGGAAAATGAATTATTTAACTGAATTTTGAAAAAAATTTTAGATAAAAATTCAACTAAGTGGTTGAAAATTTATCTTGTAGTTGAGAATTCATGTATTTAGTTAAAAAATCGTCTTTTCGGTCAAATATAATCTTTTTGGTTCAAAATTCGACTATTCCTGTTAAAGATTCATCTATTTAATTGAAAATTTATCAGTATGGTAGTTCAGAATCCACGTATTTTGTTAAAAATGGTCTTTTTTATCATAATTAATCTTTTTGGTTGTGATAATTCAACTATCCCTGTTAAAGATTCATAATTTTATTTAAAAATTAACCTTTTTCGTTGAAATTTTAAATATTCCAGTTGAAGGTTAATAATTTGAGCTAAAAACTCATTACTTGGTTTAAAATTTGTTGTTTTTATCGTGGAAAATTAATTTTTCAACTGAAAATTTAACTATTCCATTTTTCGTTAACAAATTCATCTATTTTTTTTTAAAAGCTAGAATTTTAAAGCGGTTTAAATTGAATTTAATATAGTTTCCACATTTATTTTAAATAAATGAGCACTGAATTTTAATTGTAAGAAGCGAAAATAAAAATTAATTTGAATTATTATTTAAACTCACAGACTTTACAGACAAATTCAGGAAATATTTATTGATTTTTCAATATTATTTAACTATTTATTTATTCGTTACGGCTAATATATTTAAGAATATCGTGTCATACAGATATAATTTGATAACGCTTTCTGAATTAAATATACTAATTAAATCTGAAAAATATTATTTATAATAAACTCGCAAAACTATGTACATTAGGATGGTCCAAAAACAGCTTTTCGCGTTACATCAGTTATAAAAAAAATTTTATTCTCAAAATCATAGAAAAACTTTTTTGTTTAGATATCTGAGTTTTAGCAAGAAACTATCCTAAGCAAAAAAATAGAAGAAATGGCTAGTTTCTCGAAAACAGAGGAAAAAGAAAAATCCTTTTAAAAAAATTAAGAATATATATTAATATGTATTATGATATTGAATTCAAAAGATCGTTTTCAAATTTAAAACCGTAATAACTTGATTTTATCAATATTTTTTCTATAATATATTACAAAATTGCATCTAACTTACGGCAACAAACAATGATGCGCTTTGGTTTTCTGTGGATTCTGTCTTCATGTCTGAAGACATTAAAGCTTCTGCTGCTTTGGTAACCGCAATATGAACATTGTTTAACTCTGTAACGAAAAAATAAGCGTGAACAATTAACAAAAAATAAATAATAATAATTTAATAACATAACTAAATATATAAATAGCAAGATTTTGCAAGCAAAGAGAAGAATAATAGGGAAATAGATTCTTTTAAATAAAATTATTGTAGTTACCAGATTAAATTTAATATAAAACGCTACATTTTAAACAAAATAGTTTAATTTGCAAGAAAAAAAAAATGCTCGCGCGGCTCGCTTCGCTTGCAAGTTTGAGTATTAAATATTACTTTTTTTTTGTAACTTTAGCCGTTTTTCCATCCAATTTTTATTATTATTTTTCATTTTCTATTGGATTTTTTTACGAATAAAACAAAAAGTACGTGTCCTATCAAGAACTGCTTCTTAACGAAATTGTTGATGTTTTTTGGGATCAAAATTTTTGTCTAATCATTTTTTTTGTATCCTGCCCAGTTTGACCACAAAATAAATAAATTTTTAGTTTTCATTATTTTTTGTATCAAAATTTGAGTGATCGATTTTTGACTTAAAATTTGGATTTTAGATTGATTTTTAAAATGTTAAAAATGCCATAACTGAGAATTATCTTTTTACTGAAAAAAGTCATTAAACTAAATTTTTCGTCTTTTTTAATACTATAAATATCCTTACATAGAATTTTCAAATTCAGAAAAAAAAGGTCTCAAAAATGTTCAAAATGCACTCGCATTTTCAATTTTGATCCAAAATGGCTGGTTAACGAACTCATCCTTTATTTTAGGACCAAAAAAAGTGTGCTAAAGATCGATTTGATTCGTTCATTTCTTCGAGATTTATCGTGTTTACGGACGGACGGACGGACAGACGCAATTGTAAAAACTTGATTTTCGGATTCAGGAGGTCTCGAAACGTGGAGATCCGTTAAAAAACTGTGGTGTCGAATTTCCGACAATTTTAATACTTTCTCAACCATAAAATATGAGAATGTAAAAAGAATATTTTTATTTAAATTAAGCAGTTGCATTATTAACGAAAAAAATATTGAATGGCTACTAAAAGAGATAAATTTTCAACAAATTAGAAGAATTCAAACAAAAATTTAAAGAAGAAAGAAAAAATATATATGTTACAGGCAAAGTATATAATCCTGCATTATATATAATCCCTAGGCATTCTATATAATGCCTAACAATCTATGCAGATTGCCTAGGCAACATTTTGATGACTTCAAAGATATTAAAATCTATTTTTTTTTTAAATTATTCATAGTAAGACGAAGTTGAAAAAAGTTGAATTAAAAATTTAAACAAATTTTTGTATTTTTCAAAAACAAATATTTAAACTCAATTTAAAAAAAAATCCACTTTTGATTTTCTTCAAATTACTTTTTAAATATAGTATACAATTTGCTTTAAAAACCCTGTAAAGTCAGGATTTTCCGAATTTTTACATTTATTTTCAAATTTTTAATTAGTGTGCGGTAACAATTAATTCAAGTAGACAAACATAATTGTTTAAGGAACTGAGTACTATTTTAAATAAAATTGTCTTCGAATAATTTTAGAAAGTTATCATAAAATAATTATAGTTATAAAGTTTTTTTCTTAAATATTCAAAATTTTGTCCACTTTTCAAGTAGCTTAAGGTAATAATAATTAATTCAAGTATTAAGGCAATTCACCTGAAATTGACGATTACTAATAAAATTTAAACAAATGTTTTTTTTAGTCAGGATTTTCCGAATTTTTACATTTATTTTCAAATTTTTAATTAGTGTGCGGTAACAATTAATTCAAGTAGACAAACATAATTGTTTAAGGAACTGAGTACTATTTTAAATAAAATTGTCTTCGAATAATTTTAGAAAGTTATCATAAAATAATTATAGTTATAAAGTTTTTTTCTTAAATATTCAAAATTTTGTCCACTTTTCAAGTAGCTTAAGGTAATAATAATTAATTCAAGTATTAAGGCAATTCACCTGATATTGACGATTACTAATAAAATTTAAAAAAATGTTTTTTTTTATAAATACGTGTTAAATTTCAAGATTTGAGATGAAATTTTTCATTTTATAAATTGCCCAGGTATTGTTTCACTAATTATTATTTTTTAAACAATTACTGTTTGTTTAAACAATTTTTTCCGTAACTGTAAAAAGTGAAAAGTCATGATTTTTCATGATAAATCATACAGTTGATGAATTTCATTAATAAGATTTCAAACTTAACATATTTGGAAATTAATTACTTAAACTTTTTTTTTGTTTAAACAATTTTCACCGAGTTTCTTCTCAAGTTTCGTTAAAGAACTATAAAAATATATTTTTAATTATATTTTTCAACTGTTTAAACAATTTTTATTTAGTTAAATGATTTCTTCATCCTGTAAATCGTGAAATATGTTAATTTTAGTTAGAAATACTATTCTTGAAATTAATCGACATTATTGACATAAAACTGGTATTTTGCATTTTGTGGATATAAATGTACTTATTTTATTTTTTTATTTTTCTGACAACCGAGTTTTTTTTCCTTTGAAATAACAATAATTTTAAAAGCCCGAGGGCACTAGTTGATGTTGCCCGATTTGAAAAAATATTTAATTTATTTTTCTCTGAAGCAAACAAAATTGGAAATTCTTTTAAAAATGGCATTTCTGAAAATTACAAAAAAAACAAGAACTTTGCTGTTAAATGAAAAATGGTTAAAATTATTTTTGAGAAGTCACTTGTCCCAAATCTGTTAAGAATTTTATTAGATTTTAATTTACGTTGAGTCAGAAATGTTTCCAAGTTTTTAGATAATGTAATATATTTAAAACGTTTTAAATTTATTAAAATATATCTGACTCGAATTTTTCTTAAAATTTTGAAAAATCATTCAAAATGTAAAAAAATTGTATTCTAATCTTCTAAATATTCCCAGGAGTTTGAGGAAAGTTTTGTTTACTTTTTTGAAACCTTTCGAAATTCTTTTAAAGTTTCTAAAGTTTTTTTTTAATATTTACAAATCTACTTTGTTAAACATATTTTAAAATTTAACATTCTTTCTGAATGTTTTCAATTCTTCAAAATTTCTCTTGAATTTACTCTTTTTATTAAACTCACCAAATTAAAAAATTTTGCTTTAAAATCTCCTAAACTCTTTTTCGAAATTTTCGGAAATCGTTTAAAATCTTTAACCCTTTGAGTACACACCTATTTTTTTTAACTTTGTATACACACTGGGTCAACAGTACCCAGTTAACTTTTTGGTTGTCTATAACTTCACACAACTACTGAAATTTTTTAGTTACCAAAATTTACAGGTATACTTTCAAGTTTTTTAAAAGAATTTATACGTATTATAAGTGTATTTTAAATCCTTAACACACTTAAAAAAATTCTCGAAAAATTTTTTTGTTGCAAAAAATGAAATTTTATGAACAAAGTCAAAATTTTGTTAATTTTAAATATTTCTAGCTAAGAATTTATGTGAATACCCTCAAAGTATGCCTTATTAATAAAAAAATAGTCCTACTTTGTATCTTACAAAAAAGGTATTTATTTCGCATACTGTCAAAGGTGATTTGAAAGGTGTAAAAAATAGTATTTCTTTAACATAGCTGAGTGAAAACAATTTTTTTTTCATTATAAAAAATTTAAAAAAAAAGCTTTTGTTATACAGTCATGTAGTTACTCATACTTATTGATAACCAACACAATCGTTGCACATGTACGCGCGATCGCCATCGTTCATTGGTCGCTGGGCAGATGGACATGGTCTTGTGCCCTTGAACAACTTAAAAAACCGTTTTTGGCACTTTTTCACTAAAAAGCGTTCATAGTCGAGGAAAAAAAAATCCAATTTTCAGTGAATTTGACGTAAGTACACACATGGGTCACATTGACCCTGCTTCGATTTCAATCGCTTCTCAACGATGCCTGATGAGTGGGCACGCTACAGAAACTAAAACTTTATTCGGGACATCGAATTATACTTAAAAGGCGACGGTACCGCAATTTTTTCAAACGTCTAAGCTCTATTTCTAGTGAACGTCGGATACAGGGTCAATATGACCCAGTGTGTACATGAAGGGTTACAACCCTTTTTAATATTCTCTTAAAGTTCATTTTTCAAAATGAAACATCATTTAAAATCTTCTCAAGAATCTCAAGAAAATTCATTTTTTTCATCTTTTCAGACCTAAACCTTCTAATCTTTGAAAATTATTTAACTTTTTCCTGACTTTTATTTCAATACTGCAAAACAAAACAAAAATCCTTAAAATCTTTTAGATTCTTCTTTGAAAATTTTGGACCTTTTAAATCTTTTTAAATAATCTCCTAAAATTAATTTTTAAAAATAAAAAGTTATTTTAATTTTTCCCAGACAGTTAAATTTTAGAATTTTCGTGAAACCTTGACAAATTCTTTAAAAATGTTTAAAAATGATAATTAATTTTAAATCCTTTAAAAAATTTTAAATATCTATTAACATTATTCCAATTTTTGGTAAAATGATTGAATATATCAAAATTGCAAAATTCTATTTAAAAATCTTTTGCTCTCTTTAATCCTCAAAACTTGAAATTACTCTTTTAAAAGTAGATCTTAAGCGTAAAATATTTTTCTAGAAATCTTTAAAAAAATGTATCTCCTCAAATCAATCACAATTATTAAAAAAACTTTTAATTTTTTTTAATTCTTTAAAATACGTTTGTGAACATAATTTAAATTTTCTTATCTTTGAAAATTTAAGAACCTTAAGAAATTATAGTTTCATAGCGAAATGTTAGAAACATAATTATTTCCCATTATTAAACAATCATTTTTAAATTAAATTACTATTTTATTTATAATTTTTATAAACATTCAGAAATACATTTTATGTTGAAGTAAAATAATTTTTTTATAAATTTTGAGATACAGGGTTGACGGCGCAAAAAGAGAATGATAAGATATATTGTTTTTGCTTCCTCGAGATTTAAATTGTCTACAATGAGATTCACATTCTGAAAAAAATAAAATTTTGTGTACCGAGTCTAACGCATCGAGATTTTACTTAACAGATAAGATACAGTTTCAATTTTCCTGAATGTTATCTGAGAAAAGAGTATAAAGGCGACGATAAAATTAGAAACCGTATCAGTCGTATCAATGTAATCAAAATGAATTCTGCAATTGACCATTTTGGTCACAATTCTGTGCTACGTTAGAAATTAGAAAAAACTCAGGGTCAAAATTCATTTTAAATTTCATGGCAAATTTTCATGGTTACCATGAATCTTGCCACCTACAAAAAATGCAGACCACTGCAGCCTCTAATTCTATCGTGAGTTTTAATTTTAATATTACATTTTATTTAAACGTATATCGACGGCAGCTAATAATAAGGTTCTATCTCAGCGATCAAAGCAACAAGGTTCTATCTCGGCGCCCGATGCAAAAAAAGGTTCTATCTCAGCGTTCCGTGCAATAAGGTTCTATCTGAGACGTCGGAATAATAATAATAAGAAGAACCTTGTTGCACGGAACGCTGTGATAGAATCTTTTTGCATCGGGCGCCGAGATAGAACCTTTTTGCATTGGCCGCAGAAATAGAACCTTTTTGAATTGGCCGACGAGATAGGACCTTTTTGAATTTTGATAAAGATAGAACCTTGTTGCTTTGATCACTGAGATAGAACTTTACTGTTAGTGGCCGTCGATATATTCTTTCTTGAAAATGTTTTACACCTTTAAAAATTAATTGCAAAAAAAATTAGTTTTTTAAGAAAATTTTATAAAAAATTTATTTTTTAAAAATCTTTCTGAAATCTTAAAAGGCTTCTATGTTTTTGTTTGAAATCTTCGAATATCTATATTTTCTTTTAAATATTTCGAAATCTTTTCAAGTTTTAATTATTTTTATACCTTTTGAAAACTTCTAAATATATCTTAAACTTCAATGAAGTTTTTTCAAATTAATATTGTTCAATTGTTATTTATTAATAAAAATGTTTTTTTCATATCTTTTTTTATATTCTCTTAATATTATTTTTTTAAGGTAAAAATCATTAAGAATTTTTCCTGCTATCTTCAGATTTTTTTTATTTTCTGAAAACCATTAAGATGCTTAAAAAGCTTCAAAAATTTTTTTCGAGATCTTTCAATTTTTTTATTTTTAATAAATTTCATATTACTAGGATAACAACTATTGACTAAATGTTAATATCTTGCATTCGAATACATTTCCCTGTCTGATTTGACTAACATAAAATTATTTTAAAAAATTGAATTTTTTTAATTTTTTACCTTTTTTCAACTTTTTACTTAGTGAATAAATAATTCATGCAAAGGAACAAATAATAATTATTACCATTAATTTAAACAAAAAGGCTCTCAGTAGCCTCTTATAGGAAAATTTACAGTTGATATGATCCATATAGATAATTTAAATAATATTTCAAATATCTTTTTTATTTCAGAAAAATATATCTACAAAAATAAATTTCTAAAGCAATTATTTTTATTAACTTGCATTAATTATTACCTCACTGAATGAAAAATAACAAAAAGTAAGAAAATTCCGAAAAAACCCGCAACTATCTGCCATTAATATATACGAAGATAGTTATAAGCAATAATAATTTGTATAAACAATTATTTTTACTGAATTAAATTAATTATGAAGTCTCTCCAGGGGAAAAATAGAAAAATCGTTACAAATTTAAGAAAAAACCGCTACTTTCTACAATTAAGCAAAGAGATTAATAGTAATAATATATTGTTTAAACAATTATTTTTAATTACTTAAAATAATTATTATTACACTCCAATTAAAAAGTGGATAAAAGTTAAATATTTCAGAAAAACCGCAACTAACTAGTATTAATACAGAAGAAGATATCTATAAATAATATTAATTTATTTAAACATTTATTTTTTCTAAGTTAAAGTAAATATTAGCTCCTTTTAAGTGAAAAGTGGACAAAATGCTGAAAATTTTAGGAAAAGTCGCAATTTCTAGAATTATTAAAAGAGAATATTATTATCAATAATAATAATAATTGGTTTAAAAAATAATTTTTGTTGACATCGAATAACTATTAAGTCACTACAATCGAAAATTGGAAAAAAGTCAAAAATTCTCAAAAAAACAAGACTTTATAACTTTTTTCTAAAAGAAAATTGCTAATAACAATAATAAATAGTGTAAAAAAATGTATGTAAATATTTATTTACCAGAAAAAAATAACTCGCAAAACTCATTTTTTCATTTATGGTTTTTTTGGGACTCCATATATATATAATTCAGTCCAGTAAATATTTTTTATTATATATACCTAATTTATTTAGAGTATTTTAAAGTATTTTAATTTTGAGTTGCAGGTAATGGCCCTATACCAGACTTATGTCAAAAGCTGGAAATGGAACATACATTAACTGAACTTGGGAGATTTTCCATATAGAAAACCCATCCTTAATAAGTATCCGCTACCGTCAGCAGCCGGATTTTTAATAAAAACCGTCAAATTTACTTGGACTTTTGACCAAAGGACTGGAAAACTACAGAAAACCTTTCTTGAACGCAGCTGGTTACCGATAGTTGAGTTCGAATTCCGATATTGGTTTTTATTGAGTGACCACACTCATCCTCGGCATGAAGCCTCCCACTCGACAGAAGTTAAACGCAGTGAAAAAAACACGACTAAGCGAGAATTTAGGTGCGACCACCCATCCGAGATCAAGCCGCGCACGGCCGTGCTTAACATCTGAGACTCGAGAATCATTGTGTGGCTACTACTGTCGGTCATAATCATATTGTATATGATAATATTGACTGTAATGTTAATGAATTTAATTATAACTTATCTGGGCTTCCAAAAATTAATTAATATTAATGGTACTTCCGAAATTTTTGAAATGAATAATATTTGGAAGAAGGAAATAATTGTAAGAGAATAATGCAAAGTTGAAATGAACTTTCTACATCGGAAACTCGAAGAGCAGTGTAACTTTTTAATAAATAAATAAATAATAAAAATAAATAATTATTAAATAATTCAAAGTGTTGTTGTAGCTTAATTTCAGCGAACTTTAGACTCCGTAATTGTAATGAACAATTTGATTTTTGATTCTTTGTGATCGATTTGTCATGCCCTATTCAATAAATAATGAAAATTACTTATATTGACTTTAAATCACTTCTTAGAGTCAACAAGCGTTCAAAATCAAAGATAAATTTAAGATTACTGTACAAAGGAAGAAAGCAAGTTTCTAATTTTTTATCAGTTTAGAGATCGCAAGATAAATTTCTTTTGGAACAAAGTCTAACTAAAAAAATCTAGGTTTTGAAAATTGAATTCAGTTCATTTCCAGGTTTTACAAGGGTCTTTTGCGATTAAAAAAATCCAGGTCATTTCCAAATTTTACCGGTTTGCAGGTCAAATTTCTCGTTAAAGAAAAAATTTTTTTACAAATTTTTATCACCTCCCTGAAACATTTTAAATAATGGACACATGCTTCTATAATTTTGAGTAAATTTTCGAACATGTAGCGTAAAAATAATTTTATTTTTTAGCCTGGTCCAGTTTTCAAAATTACATTTATTTTAATAAATCATATTTATTCGTTAAAAATAAATACATTTTTTTATGAAAATAATTTAAAAAAAATATTTATTAATGCACAAGTACAATACGAGAAGAACAAGATTTTTATTTAATTTAATTTTTTTGAAATTTTACTGACAATTTTTTTTCAATTATTGTTATTTTTTTTGTAGAAATTGTTGATGTTGGTTGTTGGCTTTAGGGTCAGGAGAATTGAAACTAATTAAGTTGTTTCAAAC
>JAAAKG020067370.1:0-15499 GCA_010014905.2 Druon quercuslanigerum
CTTTGCCATAGGACTTTCGGTTTGATTCTGGAGGAATCAGAACAGAACCGAATATATATATATATATATATATATATATATATTTATATATTTATTATTATTAAAATTTTAAATATATCACCTTAAGAAATCTTAAGAAAAAGGTTGAGCAGTCAATATCTACGCACTCACCCAATTGGTTAACAAAAATGTAGGTAGACAGAGAGGGAAACTAGTCGTACTGTCTAAGGCAAGGGTGACCATTGAGTTCGCTACTGTTTAATATGCTTCTGGCAGACTTAGAGGAGAAGCTAAAGGAGACGGGAAGAGGAGGAACCGTTTTGGGTAATAGCAAACTATACTCTCTAGCATACGCGGACGATGTAACCTGATGATGAGAATCTTGGAAAAGTATGTGAGGGCAAAAGATTTGGCGGTGAACTTAGATAAGACCAAGGTGATGTGCATCAGAAATATAAAAACTAAAATAAATTACGTTTGGGAGATGCACGGAAAAAGTGTAGGGAAGCAGAATAACATAAGTATGTTGGGGCGAAATTCGGAACACTGAGACTAGAGAAATTTTGGGAAATTAAATATGGAGGGAAGAAAAAAGAAAAATGAAAAGGCTTTGTAACATACGAGAAACGGTTATGGGATGGCAGTACATGAGTTAGAGCTATTAGTAAGACAAGGAGAAGAGAGATGGACGAAGATTATAGATTCGATGGTATAGGATAGACAAAGGGTTGAAGGAACCAGAATATCTGCAAATAATAAAAAACGAAGAAAAATGGAGTAGGCTTTTATGCTGTAGAATGGGAGAAGGAGTGAGAGCATGCAGATGTTGGGCGCATTAAGAGAAGAATCTGTGTACGATATGTGGATACGGAATGGAATCATTGGAACATGTGTTAGAGAGATCTACAGGAGGCGCAAATAGACAGTTGAGTTTGGATGAGTTTGTAAGATGGATTTTGGATGGTAATGGACAGAAAGTGATGTGGATAAAGAAATTGGATGTTGTAAGGAAAAGTAAGGGAGTAGGGCAGAGTCAAACGGATAATCCTGAAAAAGTAAATTAAAAAGCAAAAATTGATTTTAAAGTCTTGGTAAATGCATTTTAATGGTATGAGGAAACGGAAGCCCTGGGAGGTCGGTCATTTGTAGAATTAGTATTATTATTATTTATATTAAGTAAGGAGAAATAGTAGAACATAAGTAGTTATTAAATTAAATTGAGGATGGAATGTAAATATTTGCACAGGAAGCGGAGGACCTCAAACCCGTAAAAGGGAAAGATTAAATACATATATAATTATGTTACAATTAAAGTTCATCTTAGCTAAAAAATGCTGTCGCTCTAATTGGAATCAATTTCCGACTCGAGCTAGTAAGTTTTAATGTGGCTGGGGGCTTCGTTAGGTCCCACCTGGCGCTCCAGATATAGAGCTTATTGTGCATACCCGTGTTTATTCTCAAGGCAGTACCTCGTGGGGACGAACGTTAATGAACATTACTAGAAAGGATCCAGAATGTCCTAAGTCAGTCTGAATAACTTGCCTTAAATATACAATGTTTTAGACACGTTTTATGGATATATTTTGAACATAAAATGTTTTCAGAACATTATTTGGTCCGCTTTAGGACAGTTTTTAAAACATTCAAATACCGTCTTTAGATTTGTATGTACAGAAAACGTTTTTAGGATCTTACAGTTACATTCTTAAATTTCGAAACAGCTGGATACCCCGAATCCGGCTACCTTCACCAAGCATTTAGATCTCGGTAGGTTTTCGTGGTTTCCAATGTTCTGGACATATGCATCTCAGGTGCCCGGCCTACTACATCACACAGTAAATGAAGCAGACCTCTTTGCAGGACGCGGAAGGAAAATACGGTCAGGCTAGGGTGAACGAAGCGATCCCTCTGAGGTCATCCGTTAGAAGCGCAGATTCGAAGCACTATCCGTTTGTATTATGTAAGGGTTAATCGACTAGTGACCTCCAAAGCTGGTCCCCTCGATATGGAGCCTCTACCTTGGTTTGTAAACAGCCTCTTCTCAAGGTACCTGCAGTGTAAGGTGGGCTCCGAATCATCAAAGTCACCGAGGCTCTTATTCCTGAAACAAAATAAGCTAGGTTTTTTTTTGTGAAATTGTATATTCATCTGCTTTCTGAATAGGCATGAATATGTAAATGGTATAAACTAAAATATGTTTTTCTTATGGCTGTCTAATCGCCTGGAACATTTGACAGAGTTAAAAAAGAGGATGGACTAGTCGTCCAGAAATGGTGGGATAAATTCCGTTTCTTCATTTTCTTTTGTATTCTATTATTTTCTTACAAGGTTTTATTAGTCTCCATAGTCTACCTGAAAATTGAATTTGTCACCAGCTCTGCTGCGCAAAAAGAGAAAACTGATAACTAGATTTTTACGGAAATTAGAAAAATTGATATATGTATATATATATATATGCGATAAAAAAAACTTCCTTCTCGATACGTTTGCTTTATTAACAGATATTAAAAAACTCATTGAGCATCATAATAAATTTAATTGCACTAAAAAGTACAAATATCTAGCTTAAGATTCAACCTTCCTGTTCTAAATAAATTATATACGTAATTATATATAAAAATATTTCTTTGTGCATTTTTTATCCGAAGAATAAAAATAATTCAATCTTAGCAGGAAAATTACTGTTTTTATAAAGAAGTATCTTGTCGTAGCGAAATTTTAGATAAGTAGACGATTATTTTTCATAAGATTTGCTTTTCTTATTTTCCAAAAAACATTATTATTTCAATTAAAACCGTAAATATTTTCACACGAAAAAAAAAATTTTCTACTAAATGTAGTGGTCGACATGTAAAAAGTAACCTTTTTTTAGAGAAATGTTTTAGAAACTTTCAGATGTCATTATGTAGTAACAAAAATTACACAGGCCCAAAGAAAGTGGGTTGTGCAAGGAATCAGGGTATGGTATTTATACGTATTTTGGTGCGCTAAACACAATTCTCACATCAGGTTTTCCCCAGAACGTCAGGGTTTTGCCATAGACGCTAAAAATTCCTCAGAAAATCAGCATTGTCGCGTATGAAATACCCCTTATTATGGAAATCTCCTGAAAACAGGTCATAGCATGATATGTTTATATGTTTTGGGCTGTAAATACAAATTTAGCATTATTTTTCGACAAGCTCTTCAGAGTTTCCCCCTAGACGCGGATATGTCCCAAGAAAATCATGTTTCACTTATATGAAATTACCCTTGGTATTTAAATCGTCTGTAAACAGGTGAGAACATGATGTATTTATGCATTTTGGTGCGCTGAATATGAATCTAACAATGGTTTCCTCCCGTCCGATAAGGATTTCTACCTATATGAGGAAACTTTCCTAGAAAATTCGCATTTTTCGGTATAAAATTACCCTTGGTATTGAAATAATCTGGAAGCAGGTCAGGCATAATATCTATATGTATTTTGGTGCATTGAATATAAATCTGACATTAGTTTTCCCCCAAGTACCTCAGGGTTTTCTCCTAGACGCAGAAGACTTCCTGAAAAACCAGCTATGTCGTGCAGGAAGTAAACCTTGTTATTGGAGTCGTTTTCATTATATATTTATATCTTTTGTTTTTTGAATACGAATCTGACATTAGTTTTCGCCAAAAACATCAGGGTTTTTCCATAGATGCGAATCTGTCTGTTGTGAAATTAACTTTGGTTTTAAAATCGTTTGGAAATAGGTCGGACATGACATCTTTATTTATTTTCGTGCGCTCAATATGAATCTGACATTAGTTTCACCTCAGCACCACAGTTTCTGTGCCTGGATGTGATGAAGTCCCTATGAAATCCGATTTTCTGTATAGGGAGTTACCCTGGTTGTTTAATTAGTCTGGAAACTATACGAATACTCTGAGCTGTTTAGAGGCGATTTAAAAGAGAGCAATTTTATACCCAAAAAAGCTGATTTTCTTGGAAATTTCCGCGATTAGCGCAAATAGGTGACGTGGTTCGAGAAAACTAATATTAGGTTCGTATGCCAACCCCAAGAGATATAAATATATCATGCTCTGACCTTTTCCCAAACGATTTCAATGAAAAGGGTTCTTCCACACCCTACAAAGTTGATTTGATAGGGAATTTTTTGCGACTACTGTAAAACCCTGACGGGATGAGGCTAATGTTATATCAAAATTCTTATTTAGCGCACCAAAATATATAACGATATTATAGTCTGAACTGTTTACAAGTGATTTCATACCCGAAAAAGCTGCTTTTCTAGGGAAATTTCAGCGTGTAGCGAAAATCCCTGACATGCTTTAAGAAAACTAATGGCAGGATCGTATGCAAAAACCCAAGAAATATAAGCATATAATGCTTTAAGCTATTTCTTGACGTTTGCACTGACAAGGGTTATTTCATACCCAACAAAGCTGATTTCATAGGTAATTTTTCGCGTCTAGTGTAAAATTCTGACGGGACAAGGTGAACGTAATATTAGATTCACATTTAGCGCACCAAACTACATAAAGATATTATGCTCTGAACTCTTTACAGTTGCGCGGCGAAACGTAGGTTATCTGCCTTTCTCGTTCCACAAGAAGCGTGAATGTAAAGGAATTAGAGTAAGCGAGACACTCATATGTGGAAAATAAATGACGGTTTTCCACATGCGATTGCCTCGCTTACTCTAATTGCTTTCCAGTTACGCTTCTTAAAAAGCAAGAAAGACAGATGACCTACGCTCCGCCGGGCCTGTTCTATACGATTTAAAATCAAGGACAATTTCATACCCAAAAAAGCTGATTCTCTAGGGAAATTTCGGCGTATAGCGAAAATCCCTGATGTTCTTCGAGTAAACGAATGTCAAATGAGTATTTAAAACCCAAAAAATATAAATATATCATGCTCTGACCTGTTTTCAGACGATTTTAATAAATTGGATGGTAAACTGCTCTTGGATTCGTATTCTGCGCACAAAAACTAATAAAAAGATAATGTCTGACCTTTTTTTAGATGACTCTAATACTAAGGGTAATTTATACACAGAAATGCTGATTTCGTACGGAATTTTTCGCAAGCAAGGAAAACCATGACGTGCAAGGGAAAAACTGACATCAGATTCGTGTTTAGCGGCGAGACTTAAGCAAGCTTTTCTAGAATAAGTTAGCTTAAGTACCGGAGTAAATCAGTTTCGCACAGGCACAAACGCTTTTTCGGCAGTGGCTCTCTGTCTCACACATGGAGCCTCTGCGGCTTCTTCGCCGACGCGAATCTGACAACGTTCGTTTGATCCAGCCTGCGCTACGCAGGTTTAATGTAGGCTGGCCTAAATTATCCGCAGTAAATGGCCTGCCCGTCCGTATATGACTGGATACAAATGTGACTCACTGCATATTTGACTTGCCAGACTTGTCAATTTTTTCGAAACTTGAAATTTTTCCAACTAAGTGATGCTGCAATCTGATTTGCCACAAATGTGACTTGCTGGCGGATGGCATAACTCAACCCATGTTTTCTAGATGCAGCGTCGCTAAACGCATGCTATATTTAACATTGCACAACGCATCTTATCTCCTTTCTAATCTTAACTGCAAATAATAATACATTTTAACTTGGATTTACTAAATAAGGTGACTTTAAGGGCGTTGGAACTGTAACCCAACCTCCAAATTGAATTACCTCATTTTACTCCATTAATACTAGACTTAGAATTTTTCAGCTAATTAGGCGCTATTTCTGTCTTAAATCAACTCTGTGTTGAGAGTGAAAAATTGTCTATTTTCAATCATTTTTGTCTAATATGTTCTTTTTTATTCTAGTCGAGCATAGAAAAAAAGTTTAATGCAAAAACTATTGAAATTAGCGAATTTATTGACTTCGATTATTTGATTCAAAACAGGTACAGGTCCTGATTATCTTAAAAAATATTATTTTACTATTTATGAAGTAAAATGAGGCATTTCAATGTTGTGATTTGGTCCTGGCTTTAACATCTTCAAAAAAAGTTACTTTGTAAAAACAGATGAAAGTAAGACCCATGACACACTTAATTGTATTACTCGAGCAAAAGTTCTCGTTAAAGTTACTAGACGTATCTGGTTACAAAATCTCTAGTTATTACGATAAGAAATCCTGGCTAATATGACTAGCACATTGTGGTTCATAATCTTTG
Organism: Druon quercuslanigerum; assembly: GCA_010014905.2. NCBI lineage: Eukaryota > Metazoa > Arthropoda > Insecta > Hymenoptera > Cynipidae > Druon > Druon quercuslanigerum. The sequence continues at coordinate 6,168 of JAAAKG020067370.1, forward strand.
GTTGATTTTTTCTGTTTAAAGCTATTGACGTTATTATTTCTGGTTATAGAAGTATCACAATCTTGTGTCAGTCTCAACAAAAACTTTCTTTTGTCTCATGTAGCATTTCTGGATGTGTTAAGTAACGCTTCCTGGTAATATGGGGTGTCCTGTATCCAGAAATGGAAAGATTCGTCATTGAGATTCAGGACAGGGTTTTTCAGAACCAGAAATTATCGCAGACACGTGTTACATCAAGATGTGGTTGACCGGTGCCGATTCTGTAGAGAAACCAACGAATTCCTCGAGAACATTATTGATGGCCGTTGCGTAATGCCCCAGAGAGTATATACGCACAGACATAATGATGTGGTGGGCATTATGCATCAATAACATGCCCTAAACCTAGGACTCATAACACACTGGATGCCTTTTTATACATACATTCCAATGCCCGCTTTAGAAAACGAAGATTACATCTTATAATGGGATGTGCCTATTCAGACAAATTATTACGTACGAACCAAACGACCTGACATCGGGATGCAGGGAAAAAAGGTCGAACAGTCTACATCATCGACATTGCTTGTCCACTTACCCGAAATTTGTATGCAACCCATATAACCAAGATACATAAGTATAGGAAGCTAAAGCGCGAAGTAAAGACAATATGGAACAATATGAAATATGAATGCATTCATCCTATTGTGATTTTGCTACAGGCAATGTGCATGCAAGATGTAATGAACACCTTGAACATTTAACAATCAGTAGGGTGCTGGCAGCAGCTCAGGAGGCAGTTTTATTAAATTTTGTTAAACATATGTAGCATTGTAAGAAACTTTTTCGAACAACGGAAGTAAGCGACTAAAAACCTGTGGAGTAGCAGCTGGTAGATCTAAGAAGGCAGTCAGAGGCTACTGTTGTAACCTCAAACGCTCGCGGCCACTGTTCAAGCATAACAGCGGTAAAAGGCGAACTGCAAACCACATCACGCTCCTAATTTTGTACCTATGACATCAGCACAAAATGTTTTAAACACCGAACTAAATCCTCATCTCATCATTCACTTAACTAAGTGCGTCGCGCTGATGGAAAATCGGGTTCATCCGAGAAAAAGTTCCTAAACAAATTATATGTTGTAAAGCGTACCATCTCGCTTGCTGTTAAAATAATCTCCCACCTGTGTAACTTGTGATTCACACAGTTTCATTAGCTCTACAATGCCTCTACCCCCTCTATTTCATGGTAGAACTGACCTTTCATAACCGAATTTTTGTGTTGCTTTCGGTGCTTTATCATTTGTGAACTATTTCATATTATATACCCTTAGATACGAGAATACTTATGTATTCCTATGAAACATCTTCAGCCATTTCCTCAATATTATTCTCCAAATAGTCCCCTAAATCTGCAGTCCCTTATAACCCTCTAGTTGAATACACTGTCGACATCGTTGGAAAAATGCGTTGTGACATCGATTACTTGCTGTAGTTTCTGATCCGAACTAGCGTATAGCTTCAGGTCTTCCATGTATACCAAATGAGTGACTTGGTCACCATCCTCGTTATCTTTTATTCAGAACCTTTTAAGATATGCTATTTAATGGTTTGCTCAATAGGTTCAACCCTAAACAGAACCGCAGTGCACAAAAAGAGTCGTCTTGAAGGATACCCGCCGTAATGCTCATTAATCCAGTAATACTTGGTTGTCGACAATCAAAATACGTGATTTTCTTACCTCAAATAATCATTTCATGACTTAAAAAGTCGATGATTCATTGGCACAATTTATATATTCTTAACAGTTCAAGCCAATAGTCATGTCGTAGAAAGAAAAAACTTGCTTGTTGTAAATGTATGGAATGTGTATTTTTTACAATATCCTTAGTATTTTATAGTCAGGATGTCATTCTCGTCGTAGTGAATAAATACATCATCTGAAATGATGGCTATAAGACATTTGTAAATTGTTCGAAGGCAGGCTCTCGGTCTAAATTCAGAATTATTTTGAGCGTTCGATTTTTTAGGCAACATATACGAAGTAGCCTTGAGTATAAAGCCTGGCATCTGATCTGAGTATTTGATGATTTTCTGAAAATATCTTGACAAAGCAGAATGCACACTAGTGAGCAAAAGTTGTGCACCATGACCGGACCTGGATCTTTAGAGTTACTTGTCATTCAAACCTGTGAAAAATTGTGAACCGTTATGTTAGTCTTCTCCATTGCAGGCTTATTGCTTGTTCTTGCTTTCTCTAGTTGGAACCACGCAGGGATCAAACACTCATACCCCCCCCCCCCCTCTGGCTACGGCTAAATCCTGCATGCGGCTTTGAGGTACGCCCAGTTATGGATAGGTCTGTCCAGTGTCAGTATGTCTAAAAACACTTATATCTACAAGCTCAAGATCATATAAAATACATAAGTGAAGTAGGATGATGGTCATAGGGGCTAAAGCGTAGGCTTTGGACCCACTCTGTCGGCTTGCGGGTTCGATACCCGCCTCGCACTCTGAAAGTGCCTCGGTAACCCATGCGTTGAACACTAGCCTAGCAAGGGAGTTGTTCATCCTCGAAGAGTCGTGGGACCGGTACCTCTAGAGAAAAAGGTTCTCTAAGTACTCAGGGCTATTGCTCTTGTAGGTTCGGAACCCACCGTAAACTGTAGGTCTCCCTCCCACCACCAAGTAAGTGTGTGGGGGTGTGCTAAGTAATGGGGAAGAAGGCACAAGAAAAATATAAACCCTTAGGGGACACATTAGAAGCTTTCATTCCATTCCAAATACATGACTGACCTCAAGATAGTAATGATTGGTGTCGCCACAGAGGTGTCTCTTCCTCTTGTATATTCTCTTCCTTGCATCAGCTAACATATATTTTTTGTCAAAAATATGCTGCTACTGAAAAGGGGACGCATTCTGTATCGCCCTTTCAATCTTCTAGTTCAGTTAATACATGAGTTTTTTGGCCTTTTAATTTATCATCGGTTTTAGCTTTCAATTTGAATCAGCCAAAGTTCTCGCAGAACCAGAAACTAAACAATTGATGGCCCAGATGTCGCACTCCTCCGAGATATCCTCACGGACGGAGGCATCCATTTCAGCCACATTTTAGGGCTTAGGAGGAACGTGTATGTTAATGCTCCTCATTGTCCTGAAATCGTCCTGAAGCTCTGGGTTTTTCTGGCACCACAGAGTGTGCATAAGCGCCATAAAGCCTCCTACTTCTCTACGAAGCCAGGTTACAAAACGCGGTGAGTAATTAATAGATTTGTTAGTGCCAGTTATTGTTTCTAAACTCTATGTTCTGCTCACGCATTCGTCATAATTCTCGAGTATACACATCTGAGAGCCTGTCTATATGAATCCGACAATCGAACTAGATACAGATATTTATCCTGGAGAGCCATATAGGGATCTAACATTTATACTGGAGTGCTCATTTATAGCGAGTCATCTTTCCTGTCAACGCTAGTTTCAATACCAACGACAGAGGCGAACGATTCAAAATATTGATTTCACTTGCATTAACTGCCGACAATAAGAAAATAAACTTTACACAAGAACACGGATATGCACATACGTAAAAAAATCCAAAAACTTGCGGTTAATTTTCTCGTGTGTAAATGATTTAATAAACTTTCTGACCAGAACTCGTTTTTATTTAAATGGATAATATTAAAAGAGTCTTTATATCGGACATTCCCGTAGATTTCATATTTGTTTATAAAAAAAGGTGAAATCAGTTAATGAAAAACACTTGTACGGCGCTAAGTTCAGAATGCTGAAAAAATATAAACTAAAATCGTGGCTCGCATTGTACTCTCTGCGTAGCTATAAAACTTAAAAACTTAATTTTAAAAATGTACAACGACCGTAAAATAGGCGCTTAACGTCTGTGACGGACTTAATAGGATGGGGCGGAAAAACTCTCGTGCACCCCGAGGACACGGAGCGACCCAAAGATGATTGCCTCTTGCATTTTTCTCGCAATTGTCTTAGTACCTGGTTGACACGCAGGGACGCGTTTCACGATATTAACCAGTGAAAGCGTGGAACTTCCACGAGTGCCGAAGATAAGGACGATTAGCTTAACATAATATTTCGGGTATAACCGTCGCAATTTCCTTAAAATTTCTCTGTTCCTCTCTTTCTTTGTATTCTTCTTGGCTATGATGTTTTGGTTAGCTTTTGACGACAACTCGATAAAAAACATGGTTCGTTTCTCGAAGTCAAGGAGAATTATGTCAGACCTCGAGTTCACAATAGAAACAATTGTCGACAATGAGAAGTCCCAATATATGCGGCACTTCTCATTCTCAACAATTTACTAAATTATAAGGCGCTCTCAGTGTCGGATTTTGCTTTTTGATGCATGTAGTTCTCGCATGAGTTGGGCCACTGGATAGAAGGAGACCTAGATGCTCGCGGTGTTCATTCCATGCTCTGCAGCTTTCATCCGGAATATCGTGGCTTAAAATGTGGTGATCGTAAGCAAAAGTGGAAATTACACCTTCTTGGAATCGCTTCAGTATTTATTTGATTATCGCATTCCTCATATGCATCTGCATTATTTGTTGTTGAGTGTCATATTAATGTATCAAAGTAGATCAACTTTTTTTCCTATCAAATTTCCCCATCATTTCATTCTATTAATTTTTTTCTTTAAAAATCGTTCCATTTTTTGGTTCAAAAACTCTTTATATATTCGTTATATATTTTTATATTATTTCCGAAAATAGATACAACTAGGTTTGGTCATTTTAAGTTGTAGTTGGTTCGGTATATGCTGTTGAAGTCAATCTGCCTTGTTTGACCTATTGCCATTAATTCGGGTTTCTATATTTTTTCTAACGAAACTTTTACAGCGACCTATCGACCTATTTATCGCTTCCGAGATAGTGTCCGTGTTTAGGGATATGATTGAAACCATTTTGCGGATTATTAGTCTCGTCACGACATTATCTAAATCATTTTTTTAACCGGAAGTGCAGTGGCACCTTCCAGATCCAAGCTACCGTGGTCGCTTTGTGTGTGTTATTTGGATTAGTCATTATTTTCCTGACTGTACCAGACCTGAGTTTTGAATCCGGTGTCCTCACTCTGAGCTTCCAATTTGCTTGAAAAATTTTCCGGAATATTTTAGCTTGATTCTCCGACTCTTTCTTTCAAGTTCCTTAGAACTTGCGTGACCTTAGCGCAAGTTCTAAGGGTACCGCTGCCGCGTATGTACTTGTTACCGCGTTTGGAAGTTTCGCCAAGTCGGGAGATTGAAATATTCAGCCATAATAAAAATGTATGTTATTCCTTTTTTCGGCTGCCATTTCCCTTTTATAATTTCTGTCGGTTTTGGTTTTATTTTCTGAATATTAAATTTCTAATTTCCTTTAAAAATATATCAATGTTTTTTATAAGTTCTTTCTTTAATTTTATTTTGATCTGAAGTTTATTACTTTTAAGCTAGAATCAGTTTTTCTTTTTATTGTCGTAAAGAGAAATTGCTATTTGAATTTCCATTTGCGGTTTTCATTGCTTAATTTGTTTAAACCTTGAATTGCAATAGGCAAATACTTGCTGCAATAATCACATATAAATGAATACTTGGCATGATTTCCAATTCATATTATCTTAAATATCACATAATATGCACTTCAAAATCATTTCATTAATATATCAGGGAATTGGCATATATAAATCAGTTTTATAAATATATAAGATCATAGTATAACGGATAACTTTAGAAAGACTAGTCGGGTTCGATTGTGCTTTGGTAGACGCTTTTAGATACCAAAAATCAGAATAATAATGCGTAAATTTTGAAAGTGGGGTTTTTGGGTTGGATTGGATAGAAACACATTAAGACAAGGGTTTTTAATAAAACCATGGCCGAGGAGCGCAATGGCTACAGCAAGCAAGATTCAAACACTTGGTTAACACATATTCAGCACTCTACATGGAAAAAAGTAATCACTCTTAATCAGAATGCGAGCAAAATAACGCACAACGATTTATAGTGTTGACATCTCCAATGAACCTGTTTATTTCCTTTAAAGTTTTCTTTAGAGCATGCTTAAATAAAGTGGACGCACACGCTGTTCCATCGTGCGTCGCACCCAGAGTCTCGATGCATGACACTAAAGACTTTGATGGACAGTTGAGCAGCGACATACCGGGTGCGCACGCACGGTCTTTCCGAGTGCTCGGCACTCGCTTTCGCGGTTCGCTGCTTGGCGGGCACCGAGCATCTGAGTGTCACGCATCGTGGCGAAAAGTGCGATCGAACAATGGAACAGCGTGCACTACACTCTGTCACAGTGTTCTTGGTTGGCTTCGCGATTCAAAACAACTCGCACTCACATCGTCAATGCATAGCAGCCTGCAACGGAGAACAGCAGCACGATACTATACCGTGCACACTTACGCACTCTGATTTAGAGTGATTGTGTAGTTGTAGCGGGCGCAAGGAGCAAGCTAGCACAGACTAACGATGAAAAATTCTATCGTGCAGTACCTCGGGAACCCTCGGAGGGTTTAGCCTAATCTCGGACACGAAAGAGCAACCCTTACGTGTAGAACCGTGCCGACTCTTCATGAATGGTCACGATTCTGTTATAACAGTTTACAGTCTTTTCTGGCCCTTTTAGGACATTTCTTCTGGTATAATTACAAGTATTCAATCCTATAATATTTCATACGAATAAAATTATTAACTTCACAGTTTAATATTTACAGTAATAATTTTTGCAATAATGACGTTACATCTAGGATACCAACACATTTTTATTAAATATGGATATAACATCCTGCAATATGTATATCAATATCCAATATCAATATGTAGAATACATATATGTGTGTACGGGATATTCAACATATTTTTTTCCACTCGGGAACATAGTCGGTTAATGATTCTAATAATGCCATAAAAATAATCAATTGGAATTTTTTTCGATTGCTGTAAAAGGGCTGGTATCAAAATATCTGTATATCATATATGGCGGCCGAATAGTTTTGTATTAATTAATAAGTATCATGAATTATTTATCTTTGTACTGTATTTCTATTTGTGATTTTTTTCAAGCAACTCTGTATTTTTAGTATTTGAATATTGCAATGGTTAAGCCATCAGAACTGGTCAAGTAGGGTTCTAAAAGTCGACACAAGATAACATTGAATACTGGAAAATTCTAGAAGCATTAAGAAAAGAAAGACAATGGAAGCAATATGCTATCTCTCTCTAGGGTACAGAAGGTACACGCGTCCTTGCGTTTATATCCAAATTTAGTCCTCTTTCGCCCACCGCACGACCCTTAATCCTCCTACACTTATCATAGAACAGAAATAAATTTGAGTATTAATTGGTAATATATGTGCAATTATTAGCATTCGAAATACCCCCACACCATACAAGTGCGTAAGATAGGTGATTGCAGCGCGTAGTCATTACCTTATGCGCACGTGTATCACACACTATTGTTTGAAATGTACCCGATGGAATATGTATTCTTGACATGTTTTTTGATATGACTAGTTGCTTAACATCTGTAGGCAAAATCTTCTGGTTTCTTGGCTAGCCCCAAACTGTAGGCCGTCTGAACGCAGATCAGACGATCTAGAGTCTAGACAGATGCTAGTCCGCCACTGCTCTGCCGCTATAAAGCGGCTAGTATGTTGCTAGTTAGGGTGTCTTTCCACTGGGATTAAATTCATGATGCGAACTATTTTGTTTTTACTTTGAGTTGAACGTCATTGCTAAGTTTGTGACCATCTAGTTCACTGCCCACGAACCAACAATCGCGATTTTTATCCAATTTTAATAAAAACTTATTTTTATCCTATTCAACGAATTGAACGAATAATTTCGATTCAAAATAATTTTTTCAGAAATTTATTCATGCCTATCTCAGGATGCATAAAAATTAATTATAATTCTATTCATCTATGAGCTGAAAGTCTCTGAAGATTTTAACGCTCAATTGAATTAAATATTTGTTTTGGATTAAAATTATATTTAAATGTTTCTCCAGCTATAAATTAAAATGGATATTATATATTTATTTATATGCACAAAATTCAATTTTTCTTTTGTAAGTAAAACAAAATGATGGGATAAATTTCAGTCGAAAAGCACTCGTGTCAGGAAATAGAAATAAAAAAATGTTTAAATTCCAAAATTTAGGTGTTTCCTTTTTATTGGTATAAACATGCACTGAGAAAAGATTAACATTACCACGAGGATATTGCGGTATATAATAATAGTATAGTATAAGTGTGAGATTTTCTGTCAACAAAATTATTCCTTAAATACATACATTTAACCTCAAACTTAATCGATTTCAGTCGATTCTTTGGAAAAGAAGGAATTATGTAAAACATGAAGAGAACAATATTAAAAGAATTAAATAAACCAATATATACTTCGTAGAAAATTCAGTGAAGGTATAAGTGTTTATTACTGTGAAATACGTGGAACAGAGTTGAAGTCTTTTACAGCTAGAAAGAAAGCAAGATTTGAGATACTCTTACCTGCATGTTCTTTCTTTTTCCAGCAATTTTTCGCCACGCTGTGCTAATGCTTCTGTAATATTATCTTTAAATTCAATACAGATGAACATATAATAATCTAAATTTTTTCACATTTTTACTAGTTTATGGTAGGTTATGTTGAAGACGATATTGCGCAAGCGTCGCGACAGGCTTATTACCCGCCTTTTTTAACTGGTACATTCAGGAGTAATAATTATTAACACTGCGTACAATTAGTATATCAAAGAAAACACGTCTTTCTGAGTTCGCGACAAAACTGCTTATTCAAAAAAGGCCTCATGTCAATAAAAATAATGTTGATGAAAAGTTTTTAAGTATTTCATTTCACCATGGCAACTTTTTAAAAATGGTGAAATAAATTTGGCTGCTTGACACTTAAAAATTTATATATTATGGATTGCGGACCACTTCCAGATCTGAGGCAGACTTGACTATTAAGAAAACAAGAAAAGAAATTTATTTTAAATAGCGTTATTTTCTTTGTATACTTTTAGATACTGACAATTTTTCCAAAGTAGGAAAAAATTGTGGCTCATTGACACTTAGAAATTTGTATGCTAGGGATTGCTGACAAGTTCCAGATATAGGCACGCGTAGATTTTCATGACTAGACGGTCTAGATGACGCCAGATCTGGGCCAGAACAGACAGACTGCTGGAAAATTTGTCCACTAAGTTGGTGGCTGTTTGCCACGACGAACGCCCCCCCCCCCCCCCCCCCCCCCCCCCCCCCCCACCCCGCCACAAAAAAACCGTAACAAAAAGCCAAAACCAAACAAACACACAAAAGAACTCAAACAAAAAAAAA
>JAAAKG020067381.1:0-17504 GCA_010014905.2 Druon quercuslanigerum
CATTTGAAAAAATATATATAATATAAATTTTTAAATATTATATAATTTAATATTTAAAATATAATTAATTTAACTTTTTAAAATTTTACCAATTTCAAACTAAAATAATCTAGTTTACAATGTGCTAAAATTAAAATAATTTCTTGTTGTTTAGAATAATAAAAGGAAAACACTATTTTTGATGAATTAAAACTAAATACAGGGTGTTTACTATGCGGGAATTTATAAAAACTCCGAAAATTGTCCACGAATGAAAAAAGTCTGGGAATTGCTCTTGATTTTATTTTTGATACGGGAAGTGCATTTCATTTCCATAACTAGAATTTTTAGTGTCCCTTTAAGCTACTTTGTTATTTTGTTCTTAAAAATTTGTTTTAAATATATTTTTCCAATTAATTTTAATATTGCAATGAAGCAAATTAAGCATATCGCAACCCGCTATGAAATTTTACTATTTTTAGGCATGCCTCTATCATAAGATAGATTTCTTATATTTATAAACGGGAAAAATGCGTGAATTGTCGTAGAGAAATTCTTGGGTAAAATTTAGTAGGCATCTGGCTCTACTATTCCAGTTAAATATTCAATCATCTTAGTTGAAAATTCATGTCTTTGGTTGAACATTAATTTTTTACCTGGAAATTTAAGTATTCAATTTTTGATTGCCAATTTATCTTTTTTTCAGGTAAAAATTCATCTTTTTGTAGAAGAAATTAATGTTCTTCTTTAGAAATTTATCTTTTAGGTTGAAAATTTAACTGCGCCGGTCACAAATTCATAGTTTTCGTTGGAAATTTATCTATTTTGATTGAAACTTTATCAGTTTGAAAATTTATCAGTTTGGTGGAAAATTAATTTTTTGTAACTGAAAATTGTACTAATCTATTTCTGGAAGACAATGTATCTTTTTCTAGTTCATAATTCATCTCTTTGGTTGAAAATCTCTTTTGGTAGGAATTAATATTCTTGGTTTAAATTTTCACCTTTTTAATTAAAATTTTTTTAATTAAATTATTCCTGTTGAAGATTGTATCAATTAAGTTGAAAAGTCATATTTTTTGTTTAAAATTCTACTATCCCAATTGCAGATATCATTTGAGTTAAGAAATGTATAATTTTAGTTGCAAAGTCAATTTTTTGTTAATTCAACTCTTCCTGTTAAAGATTAATCATTTAAGTTGAAAACTCATCATTTTGTTAGAAAATTCGTTTTTTCAAGTGAAAATTTAACTATTCCATTTTTGGTTCATAATTGATCTTTTTTATTTCCAAATTTAACGGCGTGGTTCAAAGTTTTGTCTTTTTTAAGTAGAGAATTTGACTATTTCGTTCAAAATTCATTTATTTTGTTGAAAATCTTTTTTTGTACAAATTTCATTTTGTTTTTGTTGAAATTTTAACTACTCGAGATAAAGGTTGATCATTTTAGTTAAAAATTCATCAGTTTGGTGTAAAATTAATTTTTTCAACTAATAATTTAACTATTTAATATTTGGTTGAAAATTGATCTTTTTATTTTTAAGTTCTACTATATAATTTATAATTAATTTCTTACACTGAAAATATGTATGTTATTGTATGTATGTATGCTTTTATCGTAAACGGAATGTTGTATTTATAAGCGGAAAAAATGCGGGAATTGTCCGCGAATTTGGTGGGTAAATTTTAGTAGGTACCCTAAAATAAAAAGACAACTGAGTTCTAAACTGAAGAGAGCATGTTATTTTACAGTTGAATTCTGTGTGTTGTTTTATTTTGTATGTAAAGAGATGCAAGTAGAAAAAAACAATTTCAGTGTTTATATACAGTTTTTAAAATGCTTAAATTAAAAAATTTCAAATCAGAAGTGTGTGAAATTGAAACACTATCTTAAAAATGTTTCAAGTCGAAAAATATATAATTGAAATTTTCATAATTCGACAATTTCAAGTTTAAACAATTACAATTAAACAATTTCTAAGTTATCAGTTGTAAATGTAATTTATCAATATTTGACTGTAAAAGAAAAGCTAAACGATTTCTGGATTATCAATTTTTAATTGAAGATTTAGAAAACTACTATATAAAATTTAAGAATATGCAACGAAAAATATTTATAGAAAAAGTTAAGGCCTTCAGATAGGTAAAATATGCATATTCTAGGTCACCGAAAATATTTGTACTACGTTCACCGAATTTCGGAGAACCTAGTCGCCCTATTCTGCAGCTCTTCTGGGCTCACAGAAAATATTTTCTTTTCGCTCACCGGTTTCGGAGAACCTAATCACGGCCAATAGGCAATAGTAAGAATTTTTTCAAACATATCATACTAACTAAACTTGATCATTTTCCACATTATTTAAGCAGTTTCAAAAATGTTTAGAACACTTGATACTAAAAAAAAAATTTTATGTAATATTAGAAAATAAAAACGCCGGGATGTGATGCGCGCATTCGTTTTATTAAAACTTTTTTATTGAAGAGAAATTTGATGAATACTTTACAGTTATATTAATGAAGTTTCCAATCATTTATAATTATTTAATTGAATTTTTTCGATTTTAGGGGATTTTGAGTCATTTAACGAATATGTAGAGTACTTTAGGGAATAAATTAAATTTTATTTGAAGGGATTTGTATGGTTTTCAATGATTTCAAGCGATATGGAGGAATTAGACCAATTTCAAAGTATTTTCATGATTTTAGACTGTTTAAAAAGATTTAAAAGAATTTCTAGAGACTTATTTTCAAAAATGTGGAGAGCTCTTTATATTTAAAACTTCGTAATGATCGATTGTTAATAGTTTGTGTTTTTCACCTTCGATTCATATGGGGGGGGGGGGGTCATAACCTGACGCAGTTATCTAATTGGGCCGTTATGGTACACCTTTTTATCGCTATTCTACTGGATTGTCACGCATGAGTGACTACGGAACATCGCCCCGCGGCTCGTCTCATCCGAAACCGACACACGGCGTCAATTCTCGGAAAACACAAATCGGATATACTGAAATCAGGGTCAGAGTGTAATTTTAATTTCAATTATATTTAAGGAATTGCACATGTTTTCCACCTTTTTGAATGGATTTTTATGGTTTTAAAGGATTTAAACGAATTTTTAGAAAACTTTAAGGAATACATTAAATTTTATTTTTAAGGATTTATGTGGATTTCAGAGGTTATGAAAGAATTAGACAAATTTATATGGATTCGATTGATTGTATATTTTTTTTAAGATTCCAAAGAATTTCAAGAGGTTTCGTTTAAAAAATATGTAGAGCTCTTAATTTTAAAAAAGTGTCTTCTTGTATGTATTTTTAAATAGTTTGTGTTTTTAATATTAGAAAAAAAATCCAGGAACGTGAACACGCGTCGCGCTCGTACATTTACTGCCTAGTATAAAAGATTTTGGGCGCTAAAACTTTTTTTATTTTTAATTCGAGTTGAAGAGCATTGCAGAGCGTGGTTACAAATTTACAACAATTTAAAACGTATAAAAATAGTTTTTCGTAAAAAAAGCCCTATTCTCCTTTTTTTGTTATTTTGCGCTGTGATCCTTGCGAGACAAAATGTAACAGATGCTTATTAAATACTTCGAAGTACTTCCTAGTTGAGCGCATTTTTATTGAGATAAGGTTCACTAAACAAATACGTGTGATTACGACTTATAGTATCAATTACAATATCATTATCGACTATAGATTATGCACTCTCCAGTTTCTCCATGGTCAGTGCAATTCGTCCTTGTCACAGCGCATAATTTCTGAACTAAAGTTCACTTTTTTTCAGCCTCGACTTTCGAGACTTCCCAAACCCAGCTGGAAGTCTTAAGAAATCTGAAAAAATCACAGACGCTCCTTTAGGCGTCTAGAATGCAATGCAGTTTTAAAAATTTCGAAATATCAAATTGTTTGTTAATTACAGACCGTTTTCCGCAAAATATTATCTTGAATAGAAATAATGATAGGGAGATGGTTTATTGCTTAAAATGTGCAGTTTTGCAACTTGATTGGGGAAAAGGGGAAAAGGCAGGGAGGTCGGTATCCCCTTCATCCTGAGGTACCTATTGTTGTGAAATGGATATTTTTTTTTTAAACTTTTACTACGGTGCCTACTCGCGTCTGTGAATTTTTTCAGATTTTTTAAGACTTCCAGCTGGGTTTGGGAAGTCTCGAAAGTCGAGGCTAAAAAAAAGTGCCTCCAAAAATTCGTTTTTTGACACGTTTTACATCAGCGTTAGCGTAAAAAAATTTGTAGAACAATAATATACATATCGTTCAACGCAGGAGACTTTAAGCTTTCACGTTTACCTGGTTAGAATTTTCTGCGATTTTTTTAAAACGAGTGGTGAGCGTTCAAAGTGAGGGTCGCGTACTGTTAACGCTGACTTTAGGTCTTTACATGTCCATCTAATATATAATTTTTATATCGTGGAATTTTTCAAAAGCCCGTAAGTCTTACAGAATTTAATTTTAGTTGTGATAAAAGTTAAAAAATCTTCCAAATGAGGTGTAATTTTGAGAAAGAAGAAAATATGAAATAGCCGTTGCATCATGATGACATGTCAGTTAGAATTAGCCGTCAGTGATGCGGAAACTAACATGCGATCATGCGACATATTTTCATTGCCTATATTATTTGCCTATAACAATTATACTTCAACCTCAGCTTTCGTTAAAGGTTTCAAATGACAATTTTCACTCTTCTCCATGCGACTTACTGAGTCGTATTTATTTCCTTCCACTGCACTTCATTACAGTTTCCTGAATGTAATTAAATAATGTCATAGGTGAAGACCTTAGTCATTTCAAAACACTTTTTTTATCAATGCTGTGGCATTGAATGGATTTAGCACAATATTTTTATCTTCACAAAACTAGTTCTGATCGTAGCTCTACTCTGCGACCGTATAGTTCTTGGTAGTTGTCAACTATCCTATATCTAAAACAAGTGGTGTAACTGTAACACTTCTCGAAAATATCGCAATCGCTGATGTTGAAAACCTGATTGGCGTATCACAACTTGAGAAACATTTTGGTTTTTCTAATAATATTCGGCGCTTAAGTTATAGCTTTCAAATTATCTACTAAATTGTTAAAAATATTATTCATTTTTTATGTTAGTTCTTTTCACTGCAAATTATTGTTAGGAATTTTAGGGAAAATAGCGTAAAGGATTGATCACCTTCAATTTTGTTAAAACTCATGTACTTTATGTTTTTTTCGATACTGAGCACGAATCTGCCCACAAAGTGTCGTTCTGTTACGGTTTTCAAGATACCGAAATTCTCAAGAATCACGGATGAAGTCTTCCTTTATTTGCGTTATTATAGTCAAAAGAATACATCAAGGAAGTTTTAAAGAAATAAACAAATCGAAATTTTTGATCGAAAAATCTCGAAAATTTTAAAAGAAGTGACACTTTTTTCAAGCAGATTCGTGTTCAATATAAAAAAATACACAAAATATGTGAGGTTAAATTAAATTGAAGGTGATCAATCTTTCATGCAGTGTTACAGAATTTTAATATAAAATCTTAGAATTTCGAAAAAATTTAGATTATGTTAGTTTTCTTCGCCTGAAATTGGTATTTTTATATAAAAATCATCAAGATTATCAAGATTCAACAATTTTAGGTTTTAGAAATAATGATATAGTTCAAACAAGATTTGCAATATTTTAGCATTTTTGGGTTATATTAATCTTTATAATTGAAAATAGGCTTTATAAACACAAATAATTAGATTTTAAAGGTTTATAATTTTAACAATTTTAGGTTACCTTACCGATTTAAAACAAAAATGAGTATTTTATATTGAAAAAAATGTCAAAGAAGATTAACGCATTTTAACAATTTTACGTTATGTTAGCATTTTTCCCTTGAACAAGATTTCGAATATTTCAATAATTTTAAATTAGCGTAGTTTTTTGTCATCAGGTTATGCTAGCTTTTTAACCCAAAATTGTTATTTAAAAACAAAATAATTATATATTCTGTACAAGATTTGCAATTGTTAAATAGTTTGAGATTATATTGAAGTCTGCAGGAAATCGGGGTTTTAAACAAAAATCACTATATTCTCAAGATTCATAATTTTTTAACATTTTTAGGTTATGTTAGCGTTTTACACTAACAATTAGTATTTTAAAGCGAAAATCATTATAATTTAAACAAGATATAGAATCTGTTAAGAATTTTGGATTGTGTTAATGTTTTCGTCGAAATTAAAAGAAATTTTAAAGAAAGTAATTTCAAAGCAGCATCACAAATTTAAACAATTTTAGGTTATGTTAACATTTTAAACAAAAAATTGGTAATTCAAAACAAAAATAATTGTGGTTTGAGCAAGATTTGCAACCTTCAAACAGTTCCGTAGTTAGTTAATGTTTTTTCATCGGAAATTTGTATTTTAGAGAAGAAAAATTATATGCAAGGTTCACAACTTTTCAAAGACGAGTTACAATTTGGTATCAATTCCTATTTCCCTCAACATAAAAAATTTCGGTCTGATTCTATTCTTCGAGATACAAGTTTAATACAAGTCCTGTGCCAATAAAATTTGATAACAGTTTAATGAAGGATTATGATTATGATTACATACGATTTGATACAAGTCTTGTGTCGATTAGGTTACATAGAGCTTCGTTGAAAAATTGTTGATAGAGAAAAGTATGCGATTTCTCATTATATAGAATTTTATGGAAATATCCTGGACTCCGAAGAATAGAATTTGTTGCAAGTCTTGCGCTAATAAAATTTGATAGATTCGTAACGAAAATATGATAGAAAAGCTTAGGATATAAATTCCACTTCCTGATACATTTTAATTGAATTTTTTCTAATTGTATAAAATTCAATTTAATTTTATGTTTTCTCTCCATCAAATTCTATAATTTTGTATAGTTTTTTCAGCAGGAGTAGTCTGCCATGAACATTAACTTATAATAAATGAAAGTATTAAAAAACCATATCTTTTTTTCCTTTGCAATTGGTTTTTACTCTGCCCTAAAGTTTGGATTCAAGTTTTGAAATAATTGCTCTATTTTCAAAATTGATTTGTCAAAATTTAAAGAATATTTTTTTCAAATTTCACGACTTAAGAACTTGTTTTAAGACACGTGTGGGTTTAATAGAGGATAGAAAGCGAGAAATGGAAAGCGAATTTAGTCTGAAAATTGGCATTATCATCATAGTTTCGGAAACGTTTTCATATTTGAAAGATCGGTGTATCGAATAATGAAATATAGATAGGCTATAGATAGATATATAGATAGCTAGATGGATAGAGCATATCCCTTAACACCTGCTGAGAAGCAAAGTACGAGGATGAGTTTGCAACGATCGTTTTAAAGCGAGAGCTCGCGCAGACGATGAAAAAACTAACGAATGGAAGAGCCACGAAACAGGGAAGAGGAAAGAGGGAAAGAGGGTACTGTGCGAGCTACAATGGATGACTCCAGTATGCTTTTGCTGTGCGCATAAGACATCTATCTCTTTGGACCCTTTCGAATGTCCAGTTTCCTCTCCTTCACTCTCAGATTCTTAAAATAAAACCGTTGCTAGGACCCTGCTCCAATAACTTGATCAAAATCAGAGCAGTCTTCAGGGAGGCGATCGCACCGGGGAAAAACACGGAACCTTTTTTCAGAAATCGCGATTTTTTTCTCGGTAGTAGCAAATCGCCTAGATTTAAATTTTACAGTTTACAATTAGAGGCACTTCGAAATAAATCTTGATATTTCCATAGTTTCCAGCAAATATTGTAGGATTTGAAAAGATTTCTGAAAATTTCGATGACTTTAAGGGATCAAAAAATTATTTGATCAAAGATTTTAAGGAATTTTGAAATATTTGGAATTCTTCGTGAATTCTTATTAAATAATCCTACATTGTTTTTAATTCTTCGGAATTCTTTTGAATTGTTTGGATTCTTTTATATCCAGTCAATTCTTCTCAATTCAATGAATATAAAATTTTTTTATTTAATTATCTTGAAGTCTTTTAAACTCACCTTGAAGCCTCAGGCATTTCATACCACCTTTTTGAATTCCTTCACATTTTTCTAATCTTATTTCAAACTTCGTGAATTCAATGAATTTTTAAATATTTTTGAATTGTTTTCAATTAACTTGATACTTTTTTGATAAACTTTAAAATTTTATGAGTTTTATCAAATTCTTCTCTTTTCTCTGAAATTAATCTAAATTCACTAAAATTTTACTGAAATCAAACCTAGAAAAAATGCGAGAATTTTATTCAGAAATCAGGAGTTTCTTCTTGGTAGTAGCAAATCTTCAAAAAGTAAATTTACGTCTTAAAGACACCTCAAAATCGATTTGAAATATTTTCATTGCTTCCAGTGGAAATTATATAGGATTTTATCATATCTTTGAGGATTTCGAAGATTTTGACTGATTTTAACAGCTGTCAATGTATTTCAATAATTTTTTTAGAGTTTCAGAAAATGTCAGAGATTTTCATGGGATTTTAAAATATTTTAATGGATTTTTAAGAATTTAATCATAAGAAAAGAGAGATTTCGTAGTGTTTCAAAGATTTAAAGAATTTATCAAATATTTGTTGCAATTTATTTGAAATTTTCCAGGAATTCTTAATAATTTATCTTAAATGGTTATAAATTATTTGGAATTTACCCTGAATTATAATTAATTTATCCTGAATCCACTTAATACAATTAATTAAAAAAAAAATTTTATTCATCTTAAAAGTGTTTTAAACTTACCTTGAATTTATACGAATTTATATAAATTAAATTCCTCCAAATTTACTCAAATTTCACCGAAATCAAATCAGGAAGAAACGTGACAATTTTATTCAGAAATGCGGAATTTTTTCCCGGTCGTAGCAAATCTCGAAGATATTAATTTTACAGCTTAGAGATGCCCTGAAATTAATTTGAGATTGCCATTGTTTCCAGTTGAAAATGTCGCAATGATTGTTGAAAAGCTTTGCTTGCAAAATTGCAATAAATGGTTTCTGGCAAGTTACAAATAATAACTATGGGTATATATTCGATTCGAATTTATAAGATATTTTAATATTTAATCAAATATTAGAGTCGATCGAAAAAACTCAAAATGATTAGATTCATTGGTAATAGCACTGAAAAGTTTCTATATGGGATTACAATTTTTTTTAATTTCTTACCATCAGGCTTGTGGATTGAAAATTGTCAAACACTTAATTTATTTAATTTTTTATGTCTAGAAATTTATTTTTTATTTTTTTTGGGTACATTTTATGGCAATAAGTAACCTTAGAGATAAAAAAAAGCGTTCCTCGCGTTTTATTCTTTGATGCTCTTTTTGCAGCTTTTATAAACTAAGGAAAAAGATACACATTTTTAAGTTTCAAACAAAATTTGTTTCTTTTTCTTCCGAACGTGAGCACTTTTTACGTAAGGTCCGCAAAAATCCGTGTACATAGGAACCGTAAAAAAAAGACAGAAAATTCTTTCAATTTTTTTCGCTAATTCATTTATAAAATTTATTTAATAAAAATATAGGAAAAAAGTAAGAGACAATTTTTTTCCTCGAAACATAATATTTAAAAATATGCAATTTTGTTAATTTTTTACCTAAAGTTGCCAAAAAATATTTTAGTATCTTAAATCTTGTTTATGACTTTTTTAATAACTGAATAAACACGTACAGATTTTTAAGTTTCGAACCAAATTTTTTTCACTTTTTTACGGATGCTATATAAACGGATTTTTACGGATCTTTTGTGTAACAGTTGATCATGTTCCAGGATCCATAAAAAGTAAAATAAAATTTTGTTTGAGACCTGAAAATATTTTCGTGTTTCCATTTAGTTTCATTAAAAGAGCATCAGCAATTTTCAAAAACGAAAAACATTTTTTTGCAACTTTAGGTACAAATTAACAAAATTGAATTTGTAATTTTTTGAAATTTTATATTTCAACAAAAAGTTTTTTCTTTGTTAAAAGAATTGTTTATAAATTTCTTTTTATTTTCAAAAAATCTAAAATTTGAAAATTATTAATCGACCAAAGGTGAGAAATTGTTTGAAATTTTTTTGTTGAATTTGTTCTTGATGCAACAGAAAAACTTTCCATTGCTATTACCAATGAATCTAATCATTTTCAGTTTTTCCGGCCCAACCTAGTGAACATAATGAAAGCAATTTGGACGCTTCATTTCAAAATTGATCAATTTTCTCACTTCTTATTTGAAAGTGTGCAATTTCCAATGCTTTCAATGCATACATTTTGAGATATCTTCAGTTTTTCATTATTCATTCTTGAAGGATTATTGCTTATCAGTTCGCTAAGTATAGTAAAGGAATGATCTTGACAAATTAGACATGGCTGATCCACCAATTTATTTATTTCGTTTATATCCTCACTTGAACTGAAAATAAAATATCCTAATGTTGAGAGCTAAGAGGCTAACAAGAAAGTAATTTCTAGCTCTCGGTTCACCGCTGCGAAATCTAAGCGAGCTATTTTATCAGATAGGCCAAAAAAGTGGCAAAAGTAAAAGCGCAGAGGGATGAGGAAAGTAAAGAGATGGAACGTAGCGGGAAGGAACGCTAATGATGCAGTGCTGGGGCAATCGCCGTTTCGGTAGCTATAGGTTTTTGCCATCAATATCTGGATTTTCGAGAATATTCCTCCAAATGAGAGATATATTCCCCAGTAACACATATTTCTGTATAAAAAAATTAATGGATCAGAATTTTATTTGAAAAGTCAAAAAATGCGATTTTTGGCCCGATGAAGATACCCAAAACGTACCAATTCCAAACTCTCACGTTCCCAATTAAAAATTTATATTTAAATTTTTCCATTTCAATTCAATGTTTTAATCTCATGTGATGATTGTTAAAAATGATTTATAAAATCGAGAATATTTTTATTCTAAATTGCAATTGATTTTGTCAGAGAACTGAAGACGAACTTTAGAAAAAATATTCCAGATTGAAATGGTTTATTTAGCAATAGTTATTTAGGGTTTTATGTTTTTTCTTTTTCTTTAGACAAAAATTGACATTCTTATGTGATCCTAATTTTGCAGGGCTTATTTAATTCCCTAACAATTTTTCAATAAATCTCTTTGGTACTTTTTAATTTTTTAGATTTCATTCAGGAATTATGCAGTTGTTAAATGTATGAATAATGATTATCCTAAATAGCATTTTTTTTAAACAAAAATATACCAAAGAGATTCTTAGAGAATCTTTCAAGGAATAAAGTGAACTCTAGAACATTAGAATCGAATAAGAATTACAATTTTTACCTAAAAAGAAATCAAAAACATAAAACTTTAAATAACTATTGTTAAATAAACAATTTTAATCTGAAATATTATTTTTAAAGTTCGCATTGAGTTTTCTTCCAACATTAGTTACAATTAAGTATGGAAATATTTGCCTCGATTTTATAAATCATTTTAAACAATGTTCAGGAAAAGTCAGGAATTTTGAAAAAAAATTAAAATATCAGGGAATTTTTTATGAAGTACTTTAAGTATAGCAATAATAAACAGAATGGTCACATAGCCACTTTTGATGACTTTCCTTCTCAGATCACTTTTGAGTCAGGTTTTTAATTTAAAGTCACTACTCATTTTTTTTAATGAAAAGATTTAGTCACTTTTATTTGAATGATTTTTTGGTTTATTTAAAATATTTTTGGGTATTTCAAAAGATTCCAAGAAACTTTTAATGTATTTCAGTAATTTGCACGAATTATAAGGGATTTTAGAGATTTAAGGGTAGTTTTTAAAATTCCAAAAAATTTTAAAGAGCTTTAAAAAGTTTTAAGGGACAAATCGGGTTTAAGATATTTAAAAATATTCTAAGTATATTTTAAAAGCTCTCGATGTGCTTTAATAAGTTTTCCAGGATTTCAGGAAATATCAAATGGATTTCAAAGAATTTACTACCAAGCAGTAAGGATTTCGTAGAATTTTAAAAGATTTGAAGAGATTTTAAAATATTTTTTGCAATTCTTTGAAATCCTCCGAAACTCGTTAAATTCTTCTAAATTCATTGAATTGCACACAATTTAGTAGATTGTTTTTAGTTTTTATCAAACTTATCTGGAAATATTTTTAACTCATCTTGAATTTTCTCTTTTTAAAATTCACTTTGAACTTTTAATGAATGAAATCTTATCTGATCTTACCAATATTAATGCCTTTAACTGTTGTTGGTCAAGGAAAGTTGATAGCCAGGGAATAATAAGGGTATTTTTATTTTTGTATTTTTGCAGTGGATTCCATCTCGCTATTATATTTTTAGTTATTAATTTAATTACTTGGGTGAAAATTCAACAATTTTTTGTAAAAAGTCATCCTTTTTGGTTGAAAATTATTCCTATTTTTGTGTTAAAAAATCAACTGAAATCTTTCTTGGTTGAAAATTCAACTATTTTTTGGAAACACAGCTTTTCGGTTAAAAATTGAAATAAGCTTGGTTGAAGGTTGAACCACTTTGTAAATGAATTATTTTTTTGTTTAAGATTCATAATTTTAGATGAAGGTTCATACCTTTGCTTGAAAGTTCGTTTCTTTTTTTGGTTAAAAATTTAACTATTCCAGTTAAAGGTTCCTCATTTTAGTGGAAATTCATCTCTTTGGTTTTAAATTTTGTTGAAAATTATTTGTCTTGTTTCTTTCAAATCAATTTTTTTTTAAATGAAAGTGTAACTTTTCCTTTCTTAGCTTAAAAATTTGCTGCCCGCTGCTTTATATTGAAAATTATGAAACTCCTGAATCCTGCATTTGAATCCAGTTGTTGATTTGATTTTAATATTAATAGCACAGCTTTTCTTATTTCATGAATATTCATGAAAGGGTGTAATACTCGGGTTTTGATATCGATTTCATATTATAATTCGATCACACACAGGCTCGTTGTTTCGTAATGCAAATGTGTGATTTTGGAGATGCTACATGAGGTCGAAAATTATTTCCGCAATTAAAATTTCAGAGGGGGATGCTGTGTGTCAGAATGTTGAAAAGAGAGAGGGCGGATGGCGGATGCAGAACGATCCTCTCTAATTATGTTTCTATTGCCGGTCAGGCGGAACTTCTCGTTGACAACTGGCTCACATATTCTCCAAATCTAGAATTTAGAGCAGAAAAATGAAAGCACTTAAATTTCATGAATGGCCTTTCAAATTAAATATATTTTATAAATTAAAATAAATTTGTTTAAATTTTGAACATGTCTCAATTTAAAGATGATGTTTATTAATTTTTATTGAATGTGCCATGCCTGCTAACAAAGTATTTGAATAAACCTCGTCCAGTTTTGATAAAAGCTAAAGGAAGCATTTCAAACTCAAAATAATCCGAAGAGTAACGAATTGCAATTTTCATGTATACCTAAGTTCATTAATGAAAAAATGATTTCAAACTTTGATGTTTAGAAGAACAAAGGCTATTATCGCACTTAAACCGATGACTTCTTTTTATTGTAGATACTAGAATGATTACCAACACTAAAAAAATAAGGGTTGCTGGGGTTCAGGGAATTCTAGAAAATAAGGGAAAACCTGAAGGAGTCAAGGGATTTTCGATAAACTGAAGTTAAAGTTATTCTTACTATTTTATTGGCTTATTATTTTTTGTTTAAAAATGTTGTACTGTTCAGTTGAAAATGTATTTATTTTGTTAGAAATCTCATATGCCTGGGTACCAAATTCAACTTTTTTGTAGAAAATTAGTTTTTCTAGCTTTAAAGTCAACTGTTTTGTAGAAACTTCGTCTTTTTGTCTTGAAAATTTATCTTTTTTTGTTCAAAATCCAACTAGATTTTTTGAAAAGATATAATTTTTGGTGTAACTCAACTGTTTGTGATTCAAAATAAAAATATTTTTGGTAGAAATATCATATATTACACTTTTTTTACAATTAATTTTTGGATAGAAGATTCATCTCTTTGGTTAAAAATTGAATTATTTTGTTAAAACTATTTGATGCATATTTCCATTCATCATCAAATTTTGCACCCCCTTTCACTGCTAATACATCGTTAACGGAAAAGTGAGAGGATGCGAGACTCGTATCGGGCGGTTCGAATTCAGAAACACGATGTAGAATCTAAAATTGTTGATTGTAGATGGAAGAAGTACTTGTCTTGAAACAGGGGATGTGGGTTCCATCGGTTGGCGGTCACGGAGCGGCGTTCCATGTTCTATAGAGAGAAAATAATGCCGTAGAACCTTCACGGAGCAGAATCCAGTTGAATGGGAATGCTGTAGAATGTCGGCAAAAACCACAGGCTCTGAGATCATTAGTCTACAGTCGAGCCTATAACCATCGTAGTATTATACCGGGTGAAACAATCGAAAGTAGCGAGAGGAGTTGTCAGGGGATCCCGTGGACCAGTTTCCCGAGACACCCTTCTGCTCCGCCACGTGTGCTTCACTTCCGACATTTTTCTTCTTCTAATTACTTAAACTCATCTCCAAGAGATTACTTTTCATTTTTTCTGTTGAAAGGAAAATTAAAATTAAATCTAAAAATAAAAAATTAAAGCTTAATCAATTATTTAGTTCTTATTCTCAATGGACGGGATGGTCGGTGGGGCTGGACCAACTTTGAGTAAAAGTTCCAAGTAAATGGTATTTTTTTATTGTTTATGGTAATATAGTATTCCACCAATATGTTAAGGTGAAATTTATTTTTTTATTCATTGTGATTGTCTGTAACCTAACGAAAATTTTAAAATGAAACTAGAAATAGAAATAAAGACGGTTTTTGAAAAAAGTTGATTTTTGAATTTGATTAAAATAAAACCATTCTACAAATCTAATCGAAACTTTAATTATTAGCATATTTTAGATACCATAATAACATTTTATTTATTGAATACAAATATAAATAAAGAAAAATTTGTTATACCTACTGTTTAATTGAGAGTTGAAATAAAATTGTACACTACCGAAAGAAAATATTTTGGATTATTAAAAAATTTCCATTACATATTAATTAAAGACCTAAACCTAATTTTTTAAAAAGCTCCCCTTATTTGATGTATATATACATCAAATAATCTTATACAAATTTCTTCATTTCTTGGTAATTAAATGCAAAAATCGATTTTTTTCAAAAAGCACCCGATCGATTATTTTTGCTTTCATCTTAAAATGTCCATTTACAGTCAAACTCGGATATAGCGCCCCCGGATATATCCCTTCCGAGAATTGACGCCGCGCCGCAGTTAGGAGTAAAAGGAACTGCGGGGAGTGTTCGGTGGTCACACGTACGTGAACAAACAAAAGCGTTTTCATTGGTAGACCCGAAACCGTCGTTCTTTCCGAGATTGCCTGTCTTGATAAAATTCTATAGTATTCCAAAACTTTAACATTTCGAGAGTGAAATTCATAAAAACTTGAACAATTTGTTTTTTGAGGTCTAAACTCATTCGTTTGTTTTAGTGGAAAATTCATTTATTCGATTGAAAACTTGTCTTTTAGGGTGAAAATTCAATTATTTTAAAGTTGAAAGCTCAACGGTTTGGTAAAAAGTTTGTCTTTTTGGCTTGAAAATTTAACACTTTGAATGGCATTTCTTTTCTTTCTGACTGAAAAATCTATCTTGGTTGAAAATTCATTTTTTGGATTTGAAAATTAATTGGGTTTGGTAGAGAATTCAACCAAATTGTTAAAAATTCATATTTTTTGTTTCAATCCGACCTGAAAAAAATAACTGTCAAAAAATTCTTCGTTTCATGAGCATAACTTAAAGGCCTTGATAAGATTCGGCAGCATTCTAAAATTTTAACATTTGATAATAGAGATCATAAAAGACTGAACAATCTTTATTTTGAGGCCTAAAAAAGTACAGTACCAACCATTCAAAATTGACAATTTTTTATTGTGAACTACTCCAATTAAACAATTTCGAACTGTTCATAATTTAGGGGTTGGATGCAATACAAGCGTATTTGAATTTTCAAGACTCACTTGTTTTTCATTTGTTCTTCATGAATTTATGTGAACATGAAATGAAATTCCTTTTTGTACTGCACAATTTAAAATCTAAGGATTATTATTGAAGACTAAACTTTAAAAATGAGAAAATTAAGAGGACAAAAACAATTAGAGATTATTAGCTTTAAGAATTAAACTATTTCAAATTTAGGTATTAAAAACCTAACTTTTTTAGATCAGTTTAAGGGCTTATATATTTATTCTATAAAAGTCTTTGTAATTTGTACAATTCTGTGCAGTCTTTGGAAATTATTTGAAATTACTTGAAATCTATTAAAATTACTTGAAATGATTAGACATTCCTTAAAATATTTCGAAATACGTCGGAGACATTCAAATTTTTTAAAACCCATAAAAATAAAAATAATTTTTGCAGGATTTTTCTTCAGAAATCTTTTGAAACTTTCTGAAATCTTCAGAAATCATTGAAAGCTTATTATCTGTTGTGCACTCAAAATTCAAATTATCAGCCCCTCGGTATTAAAGAAGTAACGGCAATAAGTACATTTTTTATTTAATGCAATAAGTTTTATTCTCTTATCTAAGTAGATAATTTAAAATCCGTATTTGCAAGAACAAGGAATAGTATATTTCGATACAAGAGGCCATTGGGGCGGTTTGCTCACTGCGGGTGTGAAGTCGTAACAATCACTATAATTAAATTAGTAGTAGTTGTGAAGAAATTGACAGGTAATAAAGGATTTCATGTTTAAATTTCAAATTTATGTAATAAATGGAACAATTTCAAGAAATTCAAAACTGTCCAATATTTTCGAGATATTTGAAGTTTTTCATTAAAATGTCGACAGATTTCAAGTTTGAGGCGTTCTAAATTAATCCTTTTCAAAATAACAGAAAATTTTAAAAACCGAAAAACTCTGGCTTGAATAATTTGAATACAAGGCTTCTCGGGTTTTTTTAATATTTCCGTGATGGGTTAAGGATGTACACTACGTACAATCAATCTCAAAAGTTGCCATACTTTAAAATGGTTTTTAAAATAAATAGTTATTTAGAGTTTTAAATTATTCTTGCTCTTTAAGGAAAGGTTGCAATTATTCTTATTTATTCCTAATGATCTCTACAATTCTATTTGGGTGGTCTTAATTAACATTTAAACTATGATTGTTTATAACAATAATTACTATATGATTTCTCAAATCATTTTTTTAAAGAAAATCAACCCAAATAGAAATTCAGGGAAACCTTCGAAGAATAAAATGAAGCCTTGATCATTAGGATTAAATAAAAATTGTAACTTTTTCCTAAGAAGAAAGAAAAACTAAACCTTTAAATAACTACTGTTAAATAAACAATTTTAACTTGGATTTTTTTCTGAAGTGTGCTTAGAAGCCTCCATCAATATTCACAGAACTTAATAATAGATCTTGTTTTGTCGATTTTATAAATCATTTTAAAGATAGGCAACTTTGGAGATTGATTGTACGTAGTGTACATCATTAATTATTATTATTATACCATTAAGCCGTTTCCCTTTCGGGGTAGGCGTGACTCACTCGGTAGGGAGGGGAGTAGT
>JAAAKG020067392.1:0-17503 GCA_010014905.2 Druon quercuslanigerum
TCTCTAAGTACTTTAGGCTGTTGCTCTTGGTGGTTCGGAACCCACCTTAAACTGTAGGTCCCCCTCCCACCACCAAAGAGGGTGTGGGAGGTGTGTTAAGGAATAGGAAGAAGGTGAGAGAAAAATGTAAACCCTTAGGGGACACATTAGAAGCTTCCAAGTAAGTTAGTAGCACCGAAGAACAGGTGATCTCTTTCAGATACCAGAGAATCGAATCAGGGTAAGTAGGTCAATCTGTTGTAAACACAATAGAAATATCTGTCATAAGTACATCCAAAATAGAGAAAGTAAAAGAAAAACAAGGTTCATGAAACCTCAGTGTTAAATGTTATCAATAATATTAGCATAACTTTTGTTTAATTTGTGCAAATCGGGTTTTAAATTAATAGATAACTTTTTTTTGTTTTTCAATATAAAGCATTTCCATGAATTCTCTCTTTCTCTCAATACTTTTACTATGCAACATTTTAACATTATCCCAGTAAAAATAATGGCCAACATCAACAAATTTCTTCGTGAGCCTGATAAGAACACCCTTATAACAGCGTCATAAACAAAAATCACTTTTGTGTTTATCTATCCTAGTATTAGGAAGTATGCCAGTGTGTCTGACGCAATTCATCTTACAGATCCTGCAAGTGATCTTGTAGAAAACAGCACCTATTTCAAAATTATGTACAGGATCTTTGCAAAAATTATCACTGAATCCGTTTCAAATGGTACACGGCAAATCTTTCTGATTATCTGCTGGAGAAATATTAATCTGTTTGTTGTTAATTAGTTGAATTCTAACTACAATATGTTTCTTAAATTAACTTTTGTGGTTAATGATTTAAAGAAAGGATCTTCCTAACAATTTTCAAATTTCCTGTGAGAAATAAAAATTAGAACAAACCTAGAGCTCGGCCTACTAAATTCTTGTTTACAGCAATTTTATTTTTAGTAAATTGAAGTTTTGGATGAAAACTATTAAGGAATCAATGACCATCTGCAACTTTTTCAGAGTAACACGTAATAAGGTATCGTCGACATACCGGAAATAAAAAGGCAAAACAAAATCAAATTGTTTGAAAGCAAAAACATACAAATGTTAAAATAACTGTTTTGGCTAAAATCGTAAATCGTAAATCGTACGTGTTTTAATATTATACTATATATTTAAAATTGCCTGGTTAACTGATTCCAGTGGTATATTCAAAAAAGTTGCAACAACATCCTAAGAAATTATTACATAGTCATCCCGGACCGAGTTTGGAAAAATCCTTTTTTTGAATTCCTAGCTATTTTTGCAATTGTCTTTTGAAGTTGAGATAGAATGTTTGAGAATCAAATCGAAGTTTGATCCTAAAAATTTATTGGAAGCATTATTAGTGGAAATAACTATTCTTAAGGAATATCCATCTTTGTGAATCTTTATCAAACCATAACGTCTGGCCAGAATTGTATCTTCAGTATTAATATCAGTGCATATTATATCTTTGTTTGCCAATTCTTTCCTTCTCCAATTGTCAACCATCTTAATAGTGTCTCTTTTTAACTTTTTTAACGAAACTTACTGTAATAATTCAAAACTATTATTATTAGAAAGCAAATTCTTTATATCCTTAACATAATCTGAATTGTGCATACAAAGAGTAATACTGCCTTTATCAGCAGTCATGCAAACTATATCAGTGTTTTTTTGAAAAAAATCCGTCATCATCATGACAAATGAAACACCTCATTTCGGAAATCCTGCTGATCCAAAATAGGAGTTTTGTACATATTTTATTCCACATCTTTGACACTTTCCATAATTTGTTTCGACTAATTCTTTATTACGCGATTACTGCAACCTTGACCTAATGTAATTATATCTATAACTAAATCAGGAATTTTAATATCTGTCAAATTTTAAACCAAGGATCCTTATCTTCTTCTTCAAGGATCGTATGTAAGTTTAAATTTTGTGCTTGAACATTAGATTGCTGGTGAATTAAAATAGAAAGTTTTTTCTCCTGTTTTTCATCACAGCTTAAAAATCTTTAATTGAGGAGAATCTAATGTTTGAAAAGGTAAATAGTTTCATCTTGTTGTAAACATACTTCTAATTCACTTCTTATGCGGAAAATTTTTGACTGCAAAAAATTAACATGATTTGAAACATCTTTAATAAAGAAATTCAGTAGTGATAGTTTAAAATTCTTTAAAGTATGTTCTATTGCAAAAGTTACTGTGAAAGGAGAAATGTCGAAATTCTTTATCCAGCAAAAATATTTTTTTAGGTAAAGCACCATTTTTTGTACATTCAACCAAAAACCTTTTTTTAAGAACACTACCCCTAGTTCTTGATTTATATCACACCATAATTTAACCTTTCTGAACACATCAGGACCATGTTTAACTCTTGTCTGATTAAAAAACATAATATTGTAGGAATGAGCTTTAATACATGTTAGCTAAATTAAAATTTTAGAAATTTAAATTAGATTAAAATCCAAACTAAAAATCCTATTTAACGTCCAATCATCAAATTGATTACAATAATCAAGAATTTCATTCACGGACCTCAAGGTTTTCCCCATTTTTTATTTCACACAGGAAATTTGAATATTATTAGAAAGATCCTTTTTCTAACTCATTTCCAAAAAAGTTAATTGAGAAGCATATGGCAATTAGAATTCAACAAATTAAAACCAAAGAGTCTGATATGTTGTCAGCAGATAGGGAGATGTAAAGAAATATAGTTCATTTGTTACTTTTGTTTTTCCTTTTTTTGGTCAAATTTCTAAAACTATTGAACTTATGTTTAAAAAGTTTAAAATCCTTTCTATTTTCCGTATACCATTTAAAACAAACTAGGTAATAATGTTTTGCAAAGATTCTTTCGATACTTTTGAAAAAGGTGGTATGTTCTTGTTTTTCTTTTACTTTCTCTATTTCGAATGTATTTATGACAGATATTTCTAGTGTGTTAATAACAGATTGACCTATATACCCTCCTTTGATTCTCAGGTATCAAAAAGAGAGCACCTGTTCTTCGTTGCTACCTCCTTATATTTTTCTTTCTTTGATAAGGGTGCTGTATAAGTACGGAAACGTTCTTAATCTTATTTTTATTTTTATATTTTTCATCTTTAATGTTCTTTCATTGCAATTTGATGGTAAAACAAATAAAGAAGACAAAAGAAGGAAAAGAGGAGGAAGGGGATGTTGCTGGTTGCCTTCTCATTTTTCTTTCCTCTTCTTTATTTTTGTCTGAAATTTTTTTTAAATTTTATTCAGATAACAATTGAAGCAATTTTTCATTGTTTGTTGTGGCTTAAATTTGGTCGTTAAATTCTTGTATAATTTTCCTCTTCAAGTGCCAATAACTAGTGCTCTTATCTATGTTGAAAATTCTCTCTTTCAATTAAAATTATAACTCTTTACAAATATTTCCTGCCCTAATGTCCAAATTTTAATTCCCAGCCTGAAATGAAACATTTTAATTATTCACGGAAATTATTCGCCTCAAAGTATGTGTCATAGTTATTTACTGAAAAGTCCTGTTTAGAAGTGAAAAGTATAATTCTTTAATAAAATTACCGAGTTCAAAATAAAAATTATAATTCTTTACGAAAATCCAGTAAGCGAAACTGAAAATTCTAGCTCTTTATAGAATTTCACTCTCTGAAAGTCGAAATTCTAAATTTTTACAGAAATTCAATGTTCCAGAGCAAAAATTATAATCCGTTCTGAAATTATCTATTCATTATAATCCTTCACGAAAATTCACTGCTGCATTTTAAAATTATACTTCCTTCGCAAAATTTCCTGCAATAAAAGTAAAAATTTAAATTTAAGAAATTTAAATAATATTAAAATCAAGTTTACAATCCGATTTAACGTCCAAGAAGAATTGATATTTTTTACTGAAATCCCCTGTAGCAACTCAGAATTATAATTCTAGTAAAAATTTCATTTTTCCTAATTTGAATTAGAATACTAAAATATATTTTTTATAGGGTGAAAAAAACTTCTGGCCTTTTTCTAGTTGGTCACAAAATAGAGTTTCCCATTGCTGTCGTGAAAAAGTATTATCCAAGAGCTGAACACTACCTAGAATTTTAGAAAACTGATTTAAAATTAATCTATTGGCTTGACTTGACCTGGCCTACGACATAATAGGTAGTACCTGTAGCGAAGAAAAACGAGCCTGAATTTAGAACAGGAATTCCTACTGCTATCATCCTTCAGCCGAAAACTCCCCTCCTTACAGAACTGATTTCCCAAAAGGTACCTCTGCTGCCCCTCCCCCCTCTTATTCTCGCATAAGAACGCCACAATTTCGCAATTCTTTGCCACTTGAGTTTTCTGCAATGGACGGAGAGCTCAGTTATGTATTCCCTGCGGTTTGGTGCCAACAAGGGATATGAAAGTTAGTAGTGGAGGCAAAGCGTTTCTCGATTAAGCGTTTGTAAGCCGGGATCGCTCCCATTTCAGCCGTCTAGAAATGGTACCACAACCACCCTGATATTGGAAACCATAGCTTCTGTAATTGATTGACATCCAGGTATTTTTTCAAGCGACATTCGTGGCTGGTTTGTTTATGATTTGAACTTTAATACGCTATTTTTGGTTTTAGGAAGGTTCTTGTGAGTTTTAAACATTCTTTTTTGCAATACAAACTAACCGATGATCATCAAGAATCTGAAACATGGCGCTTAATTTGGGATTGGTGAGGTTGTCGCGACGAAAAAATCAATCTTGAATCATATCTTTTGTGGGCCTGAAAGAACGCGCGGATCTAGAAGAGCGTCTCATGATACCGTCGTGGAGGCGAATCTGGTGGTAGTTTAGGCCCAGGTCGTCGTTTGAGCTCGATCGACGGATCTGGCGGTGAGTTTAGCGTGCTGCTACTACTGCTGCTGCTTGGGCTCATAGTCAACCTACAATAAGAAACATTTCTAGTTTATTTAAAGCAGGTACATATTCTGCGATTATAGCTTCTTTCACAAGAGAGAATATCTTTGAAGAATAACCAATGCTCTATAATTAAACCTCAGCAGCGACAGACGAGGAATTTAAGAGAACTGTATCACAGCATACAATTTAAGAGCTGCAACTAAATCTCCGCAGGATTTATTCTACTCCCAGTTATCGTTTTAATTTGAGTAAGGTTGGAGTTCCTGCCATTTCAACCTCGTGAAATTTAAATTAAATTTACTTGAAAATAAATTATCTTCCGACAATCGCCATACTAGGGATTGTCGTGAAAAATTCAACATAATTAATTTTAGTCAAATTTTGTGTTTTCTGTCAGACACTTGGCAAATTCAGCGCCTTTTGTTTCTGTTGAAACATTGGGCAACCCTATATGGACAATTTAGAAAGTCGTGAACAACTATCTCATTGATCCTAAAGATAAATTGAGATCGAGTAACGCGATTTAAAACTAGAAGCTGTGATATTATTCTTCACACTTTAAGTGTCTTCTATATATTTTTTTATCAGGACTATTTAGGTAAAAAAAATTAAGTAAGCATAGATATCAAAAGGCAAAGAGAGTAGGAGGTATGCCCACTGTTCACGTTTATCACTTTATTAACTGCAAATTGCTGTGTCATCAAAACCAAAATTTATAATTTCAATTCAGCTTTATCATAAAATGCATGACAGTGAAATTTAGCTTAAATTGTCATACCTATCCTTTAGATGACAAGTGAAAACCATTTTTAACGTGATACTGTTTAAAAATGTATGAAATAATTATTTATAGTTCGAATTTTGTTTCGTTACTATGACTTTAATACAACTGATGAATAGTTATCTCCAATTAAACTAATTTGACTAGGAAACTCTGTAGCATGTTTGCAGTTAGCTATTTTATAAAATTCAATAGTGACTATTCATAAGTAATCATTAAACATAATTTTAAATAATTTAATAATAAAATAGAAAGTTACATTATGTACCAACTGATAGTAAATTATTGTTTTAAATTCCTTTTAATGTGTTTCTGCATCTTACCCAGGTTTGGGTCTGGGAGTTTCGATGGTGGCACTGATGGTCAAGCAGGTTCGGCACGACCTGCCTGTGATTCGTCGTCTAGGCACGCAACCCTCACAGCCGTCCCACCTAGCAAGTGGCCGTCTCGAACTAGGCGGTACTCTCAGGAACTGAGGCTGACGATAACTGGGCCCCGGGATGTCCGAGTCAGTCGAAAATCCTGAGACCTCGTCCTCCGTATCAAGGTCTTCGTCATCATTTAGGAAGACCGAGTCTGACCCCAGCGACCTGGAATCTGCTTCTGGAGGGTCTACGCTCGTCATCGAAGCTAAGGGTGCACGTTTGCCAGAAGCGAGCGCCCTCGCCGTCATCACGCCCGCAGTGTAGAAGCCAACCTCACTTTCACAGACTGATCTCTCCGGAGTTGGTTGTGTCACCTGAAAATAAAATTTGTTCCAAGTGATCTAATGAGAATAACATACCTAATATGATATTATAGGTTAAACAGCCTGGGTACTTTTTTACCCAAAAATCCACGGACTGCTTTGCAGTTAAGTGCATGAGAGGGGACCAACAGCTTAAGGTGGGATCCGAAGGACAAAAACTTCAGTGAATAAAATAAAAAGAGTTTCAGAGTAAACGTCTCGGAAATCGAACCTGGATCTAAATCATAGGTACCTGAATGTCTATTGGATATTCTACGTTGTGGTAAATGGCCCAGGGCTCTTCGTACGAAGGTGCGTGACGTGGGCAGGATGGAGGCGGTGGAAGATAAGGCAACGTCGTAGCTGATTCCCTCCTCTCGAGATAGCTACTCCCGGTGCTGCTACATGTTACTGAACTGTATCTTCTTTGATCTTCAGGAGGACTTTTCGGACTCCTTTGACCTCTTTGACGTCTCTGGCGCCTCACTGGGGGCATTTTGAACGCATCGTAACCACCCCCAATTGATGAGAACCGAGACGAAGACATTGGATATCGGTCCAGCTATAACGGGAATAGTGATCAGCGGATACTTATAGTAATACCTTTAGAGAATACCTGAGACAAGAGTACAGGTGTCTTATAAGGATGTTTGAATCTTGATAAAAGTGATCTTTTTACCTCTGGACAAAGAGATCTTCTACCCTGAGCTAATTTTTCCTCCATTGCTGCAGCTAAAGCTTCTTCTTCTGCATCCGCTTCGGCAACAGCTGCCTCTGCAGCTGCAGTTAGCCGAGGATCATTCAGTTGCCTATTGGTTTTGCTTCTAAAATACAAATTCAGTCTTTGATGAACATCGTGTGTCTTATTGTGATAGTAGAAGACCCGTATTAAGATATTGGCCTTATAAAAACACACTTTTTTTATAAATTATTGTTTAAAGTTTTCCTATGGAAAATATACTATATACATTCTTCAAAGTACGAAATAATTTAAAAATGTATGTCACCTGCTTTTGTATATCACCATAAAGACCATCAGGCCGAAAAAGGCGCTCAGTGTTCCGGCTATCCTAATCCCCACCATCGGATCATATGTTTTATAAAATTCGATTTTTATTAATTCTTTTTCACTAAGAGTGGGTTTCGCTTCTGGGATGGATTTTGCTGGTTCTAATGAAGGTGTCGGTGTGGTCGGAGGTGGCGTCGTCGTTTTCGTCGTCCTCGCCGCATTGCTGCTGACGGTCGCCTTTCCTGAGAAAGAAAACATGGTTTGTACTCAATATAAAATCTATGTGTTTCAAAATGTATTTATTGGACTACTCTCGTTAATATCCTTATTTCCCCGCTTTTTTCTTTTTCGTACATAGCTCTTCGAGTGCATTCTTGTGTTTTTTTTACAGGCGGGAAAAATAAGGATATAAAAGTTAGCACTTTGCCATCCTGAACTTTTGATGTAGTTTTGTCTTGATGGAGAATTTATGTCCGTTTTCTATTTATATTTATATTTTTCTACATAATATAAAAAATTCTGCTTGTGACGACAGTGAAAAAAATATCAAATTCACATTTTGAACAATATTGTTCCCTGTGTATATAATTCACCTCCTTTCTCGAACAGGAGTTGATATATTTAATAGAAGATTAAAGCGAGGCTCAGAGACCAATAACAAGAAAAAAGCATAAAGTTCCGAAAACAATAAAGTTTTCCATCAAGGAAAGGGTTGATTGAAGATAAGCTCGGTTGTAAAGGATAAAGGGGATGCTGGAAAAGAGGTTATACCATGCTGGAGGCCTCGAAGTGGTTCGGTGGTACGGTGGGTGGTCGAAATCGTTGCTTCTCGTATTGATTTTCCTTTACAGAGCCTATAGCTCTGACGCGACGGCAGAAAAAGGCGCGATGCTAAGCATTCAAACCTTGTATTAAAAGGAAGCCGATTAAACACAAGTTCAAATCAAATAAAAGTATATTTTGAGTTTAAGATGTTGGTTATTATAGTACAGATGTTATGGTAAATGCCCTATTATAGTTGCAAAAAAAACATACTTGTAGAAAATAATCTAGATTAGATAGGGTGCTCAGGAGATTGTTAAAGTGTAGCTCTTAGTCGATGGACACAAGAATGGTTTAGCAATGAGTCCGCAATAGAAAATACATGAATATCGGTTCCCTATTAAGAAGGCCTCGACGTAAGGCCTACCTACACAGAAAGCCTTGATGAATTTTTTAAAAAAGGAAGAATCACAAAAAAGGGCTGCAAGCTCTAAATATTTTATCACTTTTCATTTCCTAATAGCTCAAATCATCGATCCTGAAAGCACCAACCTGTAGATGCTTCTGATTCCACTATAAAGCATGTTTTATGGAATTATAGAATAACTTTAAAATTGTTTCAAACTCGTATCTTTCTTTCTTCCGTTACTTACTATTGCATTTTTCGCAAAAACTTGATAGAGGAATAATCACTTTGTCTAGACAATTTTACACTAGCAATTAATTCAAATTCTCGCATAGTAAACTCTCCTGGGAATGTTGGCGCAGAAAAGCCATACGCATCACTATGTCAGCTCATTGGAGATTCAAGTGAGAGCTAACAATTTCCCTGTACACAACAGTTCTTACACACGATTTTAGGTTGAAGGAGTTACGAAAGCCCACGTACAACTCGGATTTACAAGCATGCAAAGCATTAATGTACGAGCTTCTCTAGGCAAGCTATTATGTCGCATTAAATTTAACTATTATATTTCCTTACATAAAAGGAATATTTCAACTGAATTTATGTCACATCAGTATCAGCTTCTCGCTTTAGATTTTGATCAAGTTGAAAAATAAAAAACAGTTTTTAAGTAGATAATATATGCTGTTAAATTTGTAAATTATTGAACTGTATTCGATTCGGGCTTCCGAGTTTTTTTTTTAAATTGGATATAAAACAACAATAATCTAAATTATATACGTATTATCGAGTTTATTCGATATCCAACTTATTCTGACTTTTATATTGAGCTTCTAAAGAATTTTTTTGCATTTTCTAGTTGATTCAAAATTTATGTCAGTTATGAATTCCAAACTTCATTTTTCAAATCGTGCACTAAGTTCAAAATTGTAAAATAGTGAATAAGTTTAAACATAAATTTACTTTGAAATTGATATTAGTTCAGAACTCGAAATTAAACTTTTGATATGGCAAACGAAGTGCCTGCGTCAATTTGGTTCCATTTGGAAATTAACAACTATAATCTACGTGGATATCGAAGTTGATTTGAAATTTTCCTGAGTTTCAGTTGCCAAACTGAAGTTTAGAAAACGCGAAATCTATTAAATTATAACTTTCTGTGATAAATGATAATAAAATTTGATAATAAAATACCCTTTATAGGAAAAGTACCAAGATCGATTGCTCGACCCAGTTTAGTCACCCCTCGAGTTGTGTGGTTAATTTATCCCCGGAAGCGGTGCCCTGGAATGCACCGGGGCATTCGACCTTTCGACTTGTTGCTTCTTGTCTTTTTGTTCTTTGCTTGTGCATTCACAGCTAGATTTCTCGCTTTTCTGTCACGAACATAATAAGAGAAATGTTTAAAATAATTCGAAAATCAATCTTACTTTGATCGACTGACATGACATGAGTTTTTCATGTCTTCTGATTGTGCCTTGTACTCGAAATTTTAAAAAGATAACGGAACTTGATAAGAGGATTTGTCTTGTGTCAAGGGCGATGCGAAAAGAA
This sequence comes from Druon quercuslanigerum, assembly GCA_010014905.2. Taxonomy (NCBI): domain Eukaryota; kingdom Metazoa; phylum Arthropoda; class Insecta; order Hymenoptera; family Cynipidae; genus Druon; species Druon quercuslanigerum. The sequence continues at coordinate 10,127 of JAAAKG020067392.1, forward strand.
GCACGAAAAATCCATATGACTTGTGAAGACACTTGGGTTTGATGAATAAATCACCAAATCGAATTTAACTGATTGGTTGAAAATAATGCAAGGATACTGATTTTTCCGGAGCCTAACAGGAACTAATTATAAGAGAAATCAAGTCATGTGAATTTTCCCTGCACCTTTTCATCACCTTTAATTATTAGGGCTATTTTGTCTTGTCTGACAAATGACCTTGTACGTACGTTAAAAATTAAACAATTTCAAATATTTAAAGAAAGTGAAAAGTAATTAGACTTATGATCTCAGATTGAAGAGTACATCATTTCGCATATAAAATTATGAACTACTAATAGAAAAATTAAAAAATTGTTATGATTTTATTGTACCCCTTATTAGTACAACTATCTGTCTGCTAACAAGGATCAGGGATAGCGTCTGGCGATCTCCTAAAATAAGGGAAGTTGGAAATGAGGGAAAGTTGGGTACAGGAGGTAGAGTAATTAGGTAGATGATGATCAAATGGGCATCACCCAGAGAGGAAGAAGCGGAAGAGAAGATAATAAGGGATATAAAATAAGAAGAGATCAGAAATCAAAGAAGGAAAAAATGGAGTATCTGCTACTGGAACATAGCATTGGAAAGTAAGGATACAGTATTTATAAGACATTTTGCACAATAGCTAGTGGTAGTAAATATGGAGATTAGTTACTAAAAGATGAAAAAGAGCAACGGGAAGGATACGAAGAGGTTACGGATGGCAGGTTTAAAATGCAAACAGGAAGAATAAGAAGGCAGAGCAATGTCAAGAATAGTGATGGGAAGGAGTTTGAAAGAGGAGAGGCTCGAAAAAATATTAAAGAAGAAAAAGACGGATTATTATTATTAGCACTCCTTATGTGAAATTAAATGACACTGGTGTCAGAATCAACCATTGGAGAGGAGAAGCCGTGATGAGAAAAATTGCGGTTCATAGTCGTGCGGGAATATCGAAGCTGCTGAAGGGGGTGAATGAGGTGAACGGAGAGAAAGGGGTGAATTCCGATAATTCGTTTCGTGAAAATCCGGGATGTCTCGGCCTTGAGGATCCGGGTCAGCGATTCGAGGCCTGTTGAATGTGGACCTCTCAGTGTTTCGAACCAAACTGTAGCCTTCTTCCTCGGTCGATTGGTTCGTTCTACTTTTCAAGTATCTCTTGTCGAGAGTTTGTGCGACAACTGTCCACGAAACGAGATATTATTATTATGGACAAGAGCGGTAGGATGCGCTTTCCACTTTTCGATATGGAAACGCTGGGAAAATTTGTAGATGCGGGAAATTGGATAGATTGTGAATGAATAGGAAAACAGGACCCGCATAGTTGGTTCTGTTTCAAACAGTTAATTTTTGAAAAAAATAGTTTAATTTCCAACCAAAAGAAAAAAAATAATTTTGAACCAAATAGTTTAGTTTTACACCAAATTTTTTAATTTATAACCTAAAAGACGAATTTTAAAAGTAAAATAAAAAACAGTTGCATTTTTGACCTTCGAATATGATATTTCAACTACAAGATGTATCTTTAATTCAAAAAATCACTTTTTTCAAAGAGAAATTTAACTTGAAGCCAAGTAGTTGAATCTGTATTAAAAAAAAAGATTAATTTTCAAAAAAATATGTATTTGTTTATATTTCAACCAAGAAATACGAAAGTTCAACAAAATAGTTAAACTATGATCCGAAAGATACTAATTTCAATCAAATAGTTGCATTTTGTATCCAAGAGGAGTAATTTTCAACCAAAACCCTTATTTTTCACTTTAAATGACAAATTTTTTACAACAAACTTGGATTTTTAAACAAAAAGTGCAGAAGCAAATCACGGAATTAATGGAATTCCTGAAATTCAAAAAATTCGCTGAATTCACAGAATTGACAAATTCGCCGAATTCAAGGAATTCACAAAATTCAGAAGATTTTAGGAGTTTGCGAAATATATGGAAATGAAGAAATTCACGAAATCTGTGGAATTTATAGAATTCGCTGAATTAATTGAATTACTGGAATTCATCGAGTTCAAGAAATTCAAGAAACTCACAAAGCTCATAGAATTCACAGAATTTATGGCATTCATGAAATTCGCGGAATTCATGGAAATGTAGAAATTCACGCAATCTGTGGAATTTATGGAATTCTCTAAATTAATTGAATTACTGGAATTCATGGAATTCAAGGAATTCGTCGAGTTCAAGAAATTCAAGAAAAGCACAAAGCTCATAGAAATCACAGAATTTATGGCATTCATGAAATTCGCGGAATTCATGGAGTTCGCGAAATTCATGGAAATGAAGAAATAACAAAATCTGTGGAAGTTATGGAATTCGCTGAATTAATTAAATCACCGGAATTCATGGAATTCAAGGAATTCATGAAGTTCAAGAAATTCAAGAAACTCACAAAGCTTATAGAATTCACAGAATTTATGGCATTCATGAAATTCGTGGAATTCATGGAGTTCGCGAAATTCGCAGAATTTACGGAATTTGCCGAATTCAAGAGATTTACGGAATTCAGGACATTCAAGGAATTTGCAGAATTCAAGGAAATAAAGAAGTTCACGAAATCTGTGGAATTCATAAAATTCACTGAATTAATTGAATTAATAGGAATTCATAAAATTCACAGAATTCATGCAATTAAAGAAATTCAAGAAACTCAAAAATTTTATAGAATTCACAGAATGTATGATATTCATGAAATTCGCTGAATTAATTGAATTAATAGAATTCATAGAATTCACAGAAATTCTAGAATTCACGGTATTCAAAGAATTCACAGAATTTGAAAAGTTCACGGAATACGTTTAATTTATGGAATTTACGAAATTCAAGGAATTTGCAGAATTTGAAGAATTCACGTAATTCAAGGAATTTGCGGAATTTGAAGAATTCACGTAATTCAATAAATTTACGGAATTTATCGGATTTATCGAAATAATCGGGTGCATCGAATTCATGAAATTCACGAATAGCGAAATCCGTGATTTCATTGAATTTCATTAAATCGTTGAATGTCATGAATTCCTAGAACTTCGTGACCTCCATAAATTCAAAAATTTCCTTGGATTTCATGAATTAGTTAAATTCCATGAATTGCTTGGATTCGACGAATTCCATGAATTGAGCGAATTCCGTAAAATCTATAAATTCCGTGCTTTCCATAAATTCCATCATTTCCGTGAATTTCGTGAATTCCATGTGTTCTCGAATTCCATAAATTCTGTAATGTCCGTGAATTTGGTGAATTTCTGGAATTTCATGATTTCCTTGAGGTCCGTGAATTCTTTGTCTTCACTAAACTTCATGAATTCTGTGAATTCCGTAAATTACGTGAATTTCCTCATTTCCTTGAACTCTGTGAGTTTCGTAAATTTTATTAATTTATTGAATACCGTAGACTACATTTATCAAATGAATTCTTTTAATTTCATGAATTCTGTGAAATTGGTGAATTATGGAAATTTCTTGAATCATGCGAATTTCGTAAAGTTTGTGAATTCCGCAGATTCCTTAAATTCCGAGACTTCAACGAATTGTTTGAAACTCGTAAATTCCTTTTTTTTTGTGAATGCTGCGAATTCCTAAAATTTCATGAATTTCGTGAATAAAGGACGTTACATAAATGCAGTGAATTCCTTGAATTCCGTATATACTGTGCAGTATACGAATTCTCTACATTCCATGAATTCCTTGAATTCCAAAAATACGCGTGTTATATATGATATATTAAAAAAAGCTTCGAGACCGTCAGAAAATTTTTTGTTGCCTGAAACAAATGTTCTGAGATATGATTTACATTCTTTTCATTTTTCACTTTAAAAGGTATCGAGATATCCAGCCGCAAGTTTGATACAGAAGATTTACTGACTACTGGACTTTTATTATAAAATTCCAATACATGAGAGTTACCATACCAATGCCCGCATTCGCAAACTACGATATTATTTATTGTAGCGTTAACTCACGTTTCGGAAATAAACTTCCAAAACCTATAGTGGAAGTTTCTAACAGAATTTTTCAACAGTGTAGGGACACTGTAAAAGCATATGACACTTTCTGGACAGAACTTGTATTTTGTAAAGAAAGATACAAATAGTTAAAGAGAATGGTATATTCTTTGAAGAAGGACAAGATTTATGTCTTAGAAAATGAAAATATTTCCTGAGAGACCAGCTCACATTTCCGTGTACAAGAACTTCTTATCTCAAAAGCGTGCACAATGTTGAAGAACATCAGCTTCACTTGAAGAGTAAGAACTCTACATAAAACAACTCCTTCTTTCTTTTCTGAAACATTAATCCCTTATCTAGATCATACTGCATCAGAAAGATTAAGAATATTTTTAAATATTTATTTCTTTAAAATTTCATCTTCGCAGAAAGAGCGCAAAAAATTTATCTGATTTCGAGGGCTACATTTGGTATAAATTTCAAGGAAGTCAATGTAACGTGTCAAGTATAAGCCGACCATAAAGTACATTACAAATTTTCGGTCATCAATATAAAACGCTTTGTATGAAAATAGATATATTTTCCACTTAAAAGTTACGAATTTTAATGCGAAATACCAATTTCGAATGAAAGAGTTGAATAAACAAATAAATAGTCAAACCTTTAAGCAAAAAAGACTAATTTTTCTGAAGGAAGTTGAATATTTAACAAAAAGTTTAATTTAGAAATAAAAAAAGATGACGCAATCAATTCTGAAAAGGAATTCAGGATTCTTGGGAATGCATGCTAATTCTATATATAGAAAAAAAAGTTTAATTATTTTCATGTAATATGATAAAATAAAGGGTCCGCGGTCTAAACCTGTTAACTGAAATTTTTTACTAAGTAGATTTTTTTGGATTGTCTGGAACATTTTTGATATGGAGTTAATATCCCGCAAGCGAAACGTTAAAATTACTTTTAGTTTTTTCCCAATTGGATTTTCGAAAATCGCGTTTTGGCATGTAGATGAAAGAAATTAAATGGCTCTATTTACCATTTTATCGTGCATCCTGTAAACTCTGAACGCGCTTTTCCTGGAAATTAGTCAATTTTACCATTTCACATTGCAACATGTGCAAGGAATATAGTAAACGCGGATATTTTAAGTTTTGGTATTTAATAAGTTCTAGGAAAAATGCTTTCAGAGTTCAAATGATGCATGCCAAAATGGCAAATTAATGTTTTTAATTTTGTCCGTGTAAAGCATAAGTTCGCGACCTAAACCTATTAACTTCATTCAACGTCTTATGGGAAATCTGTGCTTTTTCTCACAACGACTCAGTTTACTTGCAGAATAGTGAGCGATGTGTCCCGATTACTAGCACTCAGGAAATTTGTGCAATAAACTATTTTAAATTCTTGCAAACACATGTATATTCAGCTGGCGATTTCAAACATTTTGACATTTAAAAATTGCAAGCAGCTCGAAAAATAACGGAGAAACATGCGAGGTGGTAGAAAACTGCAGATAACAGGTTTAGACCGCTGGAGCCCTTATAAATAACGTTTGAATAGCTTTCAATTGTTATATAACGTTCAATTTGGATTTAAATGTTATAAAACTAACTAGTATTATTTTTTTCTAGTAAATAAACAAAAAACATTTTACACTTTAAAAAAATATTAAAAATTGAAAAAATAACATTGATTTCCCTTTGTCTTGTAAAATTTATAAAATGTGAGTTAACAGGTTGAGAACGCAAACCCTTTAAATCTTACTTTGAAATTCAGAGTAACTTGCCAATAAGTGACTACGATATCGGAATTCAAAAAGAATGTGGCCTCAGGGGGTCACGATATAAAACAGGCCGTGATTGGAGTTGGGTAAGCCGTAAGAGTCTGATCGATGAACCTTTACTACACGGAGGGAAGTTAGTTAAAACCGTCACACTAGCGGTGAGCCATTTTCTGTACTTCTTTTCAGTTTGGCCTCTACTTCAGATTCGGGGCACTGATTACCCCAAACATTCGTACATCAGCCGCTCTGAAACGCGGGTGCTATAGTTTCCTACACTGCGCATGCGCGAAACTGTGCTGCAAGCGCGGCGTGTGCAGAACGGGTCGACTATACTGCTTGATAAACGGTTCGGTCTGCTCGGGGTAATGGTTCTCCAGAATCAGCGGAGCCGTTCTGTTAAACAGAAGCGACGATGTTCACTGTGTGATGGGGGTGACAATTGTATGTGTTGGGCGAGCGGCTCTGACAAAATTCTCTCCGTATAGCGGTTCAACTTCGGAGCACTCAACAACCTGTAAACTCCAGTGCAAGACCATAATGCGTTTTGGTAACCGCGCATAGTTCATGCGAATTGGTTTAATTTGATTTGATCGATCCGCAGAGTTCAAATGGGAATTCTCCGGCTTTTATCATTCACCTCACATGCCACACATTTTATTGATAAAAAAACCTGATGACCAAATATTGAAATGAGAATTATATCCACCTTTAAAATAACAAAATAAACTGTTTTGAATTTCTGAATACAGAAAATTTTATTTTTCAGGGAAATAATTTTCAAGAAGAAACGAACTTAAAATTTGATTTAAATTTTATAACAAAGAAATTAATATTTAACTTAAACTTTATGCATTTTATCCACCTTTAATCAAGTAATTTAAAGTTGTACTAAAAAGCATGAAATCGTAATGAAAAATGTAAAAGCTATTTTTACAAAAAAGAGACTAATTTTTAATCAACAGCAGTTAAATTTAATCAAGAAATCTGTTTTTTTCGTACGCTTAGCCGTGTTGCCCACAAATTTCTCATATTTATTTTGAAATTTAGTTTTTAAGGTAAAAATCTAAACTAGGCGTCTTATTAAAAAGTGATTTATATAAAATTTGTAGATATGTTGCAGATGCGCAATTTTTGTTTCCTAATTTTCTTTGGGGCTTTGTGTAGCTTTTTCAAAAATTTATTTTTTGTATCTTGAGTATTATTTTTTACAAAGAAGACATAATCTAAGACTCTTCTCAAGAAGTATTTATTAACAAATATTAAGATCTTTTTTGTGAGCACAATTTGTGTTTGATAATCTTTTATCCTATCTTGAATAGTTTCACCTCAAAATGAAATGTTTTATTATTAATTATTATTGTTAAAAAATTCAAAAATTTCCTGTGGTAGTTTTTAAGCTTAAAAACACTATGCTCTCGACAATTTTTTAAACTGCAAACTTAACTAAACTGCAAATCTTCAATTAGGTTCTCTTTCTATTTTAAAAATTGTTGTCAGTTGTAAATTTTCCTTATTTAACACAAAAATTGTAATTATTTAGCAAACTTTGTAAAAATGATTTACATACAATAAGAAGGCATTTAAAAGTCTGTTATGTGTATGAGAATGGGCGGAGGTGGCCGAGGAG
>JAAAKG020067403.1:6971-17503 GCA_010014905.2 Druon quercuslanigerum
AAGGAAGAAATCCGAGTCGACTCAGTGTGTCATAAATCGAATTTTTTGAACCAACTTAATCTGTTCTCGAATCAACTCAGTGCGTGAGTCATAAGTCGATTATTTCAAATCGACTTAACCTCAGATCGAAATGGAAGAAGTCGATTCAGTCAATTTTTGTTTATCAAAACAATTTTTAAAATCTTATTATTAATTATTATTATATTATTTATTCATAATTATTATTTTTAATAAAGTATTTACATCGCTTCTTGTATTCGAAAATTTCAAGATCAGATGATATACTATTAAAAATTTCTATTCATTAAAATCATGTAACAACTATATTTCATAAATACAATTTTTATTCAAGATCAATAAAAAATTTTATTTTGTAATGTGACACATGGAAAATGATAGATTAATTTTCGTAAGAAAATAAAAATAACGAAAATATTTATTCCTGAATCTTTTTTCAATAAAATTTTGATACCCCTTTTTTCTAACTATCGAAATAATCAAATTCCCGGAAATTTCAAATTTTCGAAATTTCTAACTCCCGAAATAAGTGAATTTTTAAATTTGGAAAGTCCTCAAAATACTGAATTGCCGAATAGTCAAATTTCAAAAAAAATATTTCATACTTCACATTTATTTTAAAATTTCGGGAATCTCAAATTTCAGGTACACACTTTTTCGGTAGTTTTATTTTATTTTATTTTTGGTATTTTCATTATTTAATTCAACCAAAATATGTCATCCTACATTGAAAATTGATCAATTTCATTAAAAATTCATCTTTTTGGTCGAATTCAATTTTTTTTTATTTTAACGTGAAAATCTTCTTCTGATGCCTATTGAAATTTTTGTTAAAAATTCATCTTTTTTGCGCGAAAACTGACCTACGTATTCGATCAAATTTTCATTTATTATTTTAAAGGATTGTCCTTTTTGGTTAGAAATTCTGCTATTATCTTGAAAATCTAACTATTTTATTAAAAAATTTTTGTTTTGTTGAAAAATCGTTTTTTTTATGAATGCAACTGTTTTTGTCTTAAAATGAAAATTTCTAGGATTGTAATATCCACTATTACACGTTTCCTTGAGAATTCATATTTTTTGTTTGCAAATTCTACTTTTTGATTGCAAGTGGAACTATGTTGTTAAAAATTCATTTTTTTGTTGTTGAAGATTGATCCATTTGGTATAGAAAATTCAACTGTTTTGCAGCGAATTCTTTTTTTTTGGCTTGAAAATTCGAAAATTTGTTTAATTTTTTTTTCTTAAATAAAAAATCTCTTTTGGTTAAGAAATCATATTTTCGTTAAATTAATGTATTTTTATTTCATGTGTATTTCTTTAACCAAATCGTTGGTAAATTCTTCACTGTAGAAATTTTAAATTGATATAATCAAAAATTAAAAAAAAATCTCTTTCAAAGTGCCTCTTTTTATAATATTTACTTTTACGTTGACGATTTGTCAAAAATTAATAAAAAGATTATAAAAAAGAAAAAAACCGGTTAGAAATAATTGATTTTGCGTATTTTAGAGGATTTTTCAAATTTAAAGGAGAAAGGACTTTATTAAATAATCAGTTCGGATAAACTTTGAAAAAAGGAAAATGGCTCGAAATTCACAACTCTTTGCAAAGAACCTGAAAATGAAAGGTTTGGGAAAAAATCAGGCAACTGAATCCTACACGACGAAAACGCACATGCCCATTTATCGCAGCTTATTCAGCAATTCCTGGTGAAGCACGTCCATCACTCATCGCAGCTTATTCAGCAATTACTGGTGAGTTGTTATTTACTAAAATTTTAAAGTCCCACACAACCCTGGCCTGGCTCTACGAGTGTCATTCGAGGCACGCGTGATTTCAAAAACTGCTAAATTTGTGTCAGTCCAACTCGAAAAACGATTCCTGTGTAGAAAAAGTTCTTCCGAAAGTCGTCTTTCAGCAAAAGGGACTTAAATAAATAATCAATTCGCATAAACTTTTAAAAAATGATAAAGATTCGAAATTCAAATCTCTCGGAATAGAGCCTGAAAATAATAGGTTTGGAAAAAAGGTTTGGGGAAAAATCAGACGACTGAATACTCCACGACGAAAACGCACTTGCCCATTTATCGCAGCTTATTCGGCAATTCCTGGTGAAGCACGTTCATCACTCATTGCAGCTTATTCAGCAATTTCTGGTGAGAAGATTTTTTAAAAATATCAAAAGAAGATAACAGTCTACTACGAGTATCACTCGAGGCTCGCGTGAGTTCAAACACTGCTAAAATTGTGTCAGTTACACTAGGAAAACGATTCCTGGGTAGAAGAAGTTCTCTTGATTAGCGAAAGAGACGTTAATAAATAAAATTTGCATTAACTCTGAAAAAAGGAAAAAGACTCGAAATTTACATCTCTCTGCAAGGAGCCTAGAAATAAAAGGTTGAGAGAAAAGGTTTGGGGGGAACATCCGACGACTGTCTCCTTTGCAATGATGAGGCATCTCCGCATTTAGCGCACCTACTTTTCTGGCGAAGCGCGGCCTTAATTCATCGCAGCCTATTCAGCAATTTCTGGCGCAACACGGATTTAGAAACTCCTGCGGACCCCATACAGCATTGACCTGGCCTTTTCTGTTTCCCAAATTGAATCTTTTTCTAAAAGGTAAATATTTTTAAGAAATAGAGAAAATAAAACAGAAAGCGACGATTAAACTTTTTAAAAATGTCAAAAGAAGTTAAGACGTTACTACGAGTCTCACTGGAAGTCGTCCTTCAGCAAAAGGGACTTGAATAAATAATCAGTTCGGATAAACTTTGAAAAAAGCAAAAAGATCAGAAATTCTCATCTCTCTGAATAGAGGCAGGAAATAAAAGGTTTGGGGAAAATATAACAACAGAATTTTTCACGACGAGAACGCACCTGCCCATTGATCGCAGCTTATTCGGCAATTCCTGGTGAAGCACGTTCATCACTCATCGCAGCTTATTCAGCAATTTCTGGTGAGTCGTTATTTACTAAATTTCTGAAGTCCCATACAGCCCTGACCTGGTTCTTTCTTTTAACCCAAATTAAATCATTTTCTGAAAGGTAAACATTTTTAAGAATTAGAGAAGATAAAACAGAAAATTTCAAAAGAAGTTAAGACGTTACTACGAGTCTCATTGGAAGTCGTCCTTCAGCAAAAGGGACTTTAATAAATAATCAATTCGGATAAAATTCGAGAAAAGAAAAAGGACTCGACACTGACATCACTCTGCAAAGAGCCTAAAAATAAAAGGTTTGGAATCGGTGAAGACGAAAGTCGAAGGTACCCAAGCGTATACTACTGAAAATTGCAAGGGGCGTTTGCGAGCTGCGAGGCGGAATGAACTGAGGTCGAACTAAAAGGGCTGTAGTTTTTCGATAAAACGACTGCATAGTACATTGCCACACAGAAACTATTTTTTTTTAGACTCGTCTCGAGGCTGCTGCAATATTCAGTGCGTCGAGGGATGCATCGCAGCAGAGATAGAGGAAAGAAAAGCCAACTTGGGGCTATCACTGTGAAAGAGATGCGAAGTGCGAGCTAAATAAAACAGAAACGGAAATGGTCGGAAAACAAGAGACCATTTAAACTCTTCTTTTAAACGGTTTAAACTTTCAAATAAAGTAAAATAAAACCTGTCGATACTAGAAGGGCAATCCTCTTCTATTTCCTTGTTGAAACGTCCCCTTCAGGAATATTGAAAAATTAATATCAATATCCTGAAAATTCAAATATTTCTCTCTGAATAGTGCCGGACATGGGCCGATAGGGGAGTATTTTTTGTGAAACTCAGCTTTCCCCACACTTGACAAGCGGAGGAGCCATCGAATTTCCGCTCCCACTCTCTCAATAGTGTCGGTTGGGAGTTTTCTTTTTTAACCTCGCAAGTACGAAGTGTATATGTTTAGATGTTTTTTCCTAATTTTGAGTCTACTGAAACGAGTCCGTTTTGTACAAGCATTGATTCGGAAAGTATTCGAATAATTGTTATGTGTATTATAATGCATTAATCTGGTACATAGTCTGTTTACCTAGATATGTTTAAATGGCACTATTTAGAGAGAATTGATTGAAATACCGCATCTCGAAGCAATAGAGCACAGATGGGGGATGCGCTCGAGCAAGAGTGAGGAGAATCGGCAGTGTCCAGAGCGGTATTATTCAGAGAGTATACTGTAATTCGATTCTTTTCCAAAAAACCCTTCTCAATAATGCTGCTTTTAATAGTACCTTTAATCCTAATACAAAGCTCGGATCCGACACTCTCAATAATGCCGCGCGAATTGTAGGGATCACCCATAAAGTAGAAAGGGTTCACACATAATCGTTTCCAATTTTTGGCAATTTTTTACGTTATTGAATTTTTTAACAAAGGAAGGTAAAGTTGAAATAAAAATGTGATATTTAAATTTTAATTAAGGAAATAATTATTACTTATAAAAGAAAAGGAATTTTCGATCAAATAGTTGATATTTTTTTACTAAATTATTGAACTTTCAATAAAAAATGACGAATTGTCTATAGAATGGCGTTAAATTATAAAACGAAAAATATGAAATTTAAATAAAAAAATAGCTTTTTACCAAAAAAAGAAACGAATTTGAAAAAAAGTTTTAACTAGAAAAGTTGAATTTTTAAAACAAAATATTAATTTACTACAAAAATGACGAATTTTTAATAAAATTCAAGAAATTTTAACCAAAAGTTAAATTTTTAAGAAAGGTATACATTTTTTCCAGCTTTTAAGGAACTATTTCAATTACAAAACCTAGTTGTTTAATTTTTAACTAAACAAAAACAATTTTTGAACAAAATTCGAGAATTCTTAAACAAAAAGGTGAATTTCAAATACTGAATTTCAAGAAAAAGTTTCGAATTTTTTAAAGAAGTTAGTTTTCAAAAGATAAAACAAATTAAAGTGAAAATTCAAAATGATTTTGAAACATTTTAATTAATTTTTGAAAATTTCAAAAAAGAATGTAGAAGATTTTAAAGCGAAATTCTAAAATTTTCTTAAGATTCCTATGAAGCATTAAAACACTTTTTTATTTGGGAAAATTAATTTTAAGGGAATGTCCGAAAAGATTTTAAAAGATTTTAGAGGATTAAAAAAAATTTGGAAAAAAGTATTTGGGAGATTTTAAGGATTTTGGATAAATTTTTAGGAAAATTTAGGATCATTTAAAAAGATTCATAGAAAATTAAAAATGTTTCTAAGAATTTAGCAAAAATCCAGAAAATTTTAAGGCAGTTTATTTTTTTTTTATATTTCTTTTTAAGTTTTAAAAAAACTGTCAGTTATAAATATATTTCACAATTTTTGAAGTTTTCAAGAGACTAAAAATATTTAAAAATTTTAAATCCGAAAATTTATCAAATATTTGTTCAATTGGTTCCCAAATGCTTAAGCATAATTCAAATTTTTCCTACTATAGAATCAAATCAATTATTTTTTTTTTAATTTTGCTGCTAAAATGGACAAAATAAAAAAATCAAGTTGTCAAAAAATGGACTTGATTCCATATGCAGAACGACTAAAACTTGACTATCTAAACGGATAGTCGGACACCCAACCAAACCTCAAATTTAGCAGAATACTGTAACATAAAATTAAAAAAAAATTTTTTTCTAAATTTATAGGATATAAAAAATTAAGAAATCGGGACACAATTGTCAATTGTCAAATAATTTTAAAATAAACATTTTTGAAGCAAATTGCATATATTTAATCCGAGATATAATCTGATATTGATAATATTTGTTATTTAATAGTTTTATATATTTTTCCCAGGGATCAAAGGAGAGTCGATCTGCCAGGCTGGACTGATAATTTAATTTGTTTGCTCTCGTGTTACAAAAAGTCTCCAATTCAGCAGAAAATTATATCGTTCAAAGGGAGGTACATTTAATATCGAAAAATTTTCAAATAAAAGTGCATTTAAATTTTATTGTTCACCTAAAGCTTTCAGTTGAACATATTCCCCATCCATAGCCACAATAAAGCTTGATGAATATTTTTTTTGGGTACTTATACTTCATGTTTAATTGGTTTTATTTTAATGTAATCCTCTACGTGAATAAAAACATTCTGCTGCAGCTATTTATATAAAGATATTCCATCATGATACAATAAACAAAAAAAATTTTTATAAACAAATTATTTATTGAAAATTTGTTTCCTATAATTTTCAATAACTTAACGTTTTTTAAATTTATATTTCAAGAAATTTGAATGAACACAATATTTTATAAAAATCATTTCTTTCAAGACTATTCTTGTTAATATTATAAACAAATTTAATTAAAAAAACAAAATAGCAGTGCATAACGAGTTAACCTTGATTATTTTAAAGAGTGAAATATTGTAAAAACCCCAATTTTTATTTTATGAAATTAATTTTCAAGCCGTTTGACGTCAAATAATCTGAAGAAATTTATATATTTTAACTAGTTTCTCTTAAGTGTTGACAAACATCATCGTCATATTTATTTATTTATAAACAAATTAAAAAAATAAATTCCAAATCAGGCTCGACAACTTTCATTGAATTTTTTTCAGCTTTTTTTTAAACATCCAACTCGGTCCACAGGTTGGGCCGGAATCGTATTTTGAACCAAACAATGTACTTTTTCATAAGATTCTTGAGAAAATAAATAAATATATATTTTGGAATATGTCAAACGTGCAAGAAAAAAATCAAGAAGATTTTAAAAATATTTTTAAATTTTATAGTATTATACGAAATATTATTAAAAATATAAGTGTTTCTAAAATATGTTTAGATATTTTAAAAGAAGAAGGAATCAAGAAATATTTGATAAATTTTTGAAAATCTTTCTCAGTTTTTAAATTTTTCTAATCTATTTATAGCGTCTTAAATTCCTGAAAATAATTTTAAGTGATTCAAATTTTTCTAAAAAATTTTAAATATCATTCTAAATTTTAGAAGAATTACCTTCAAATCTTCTTAATTTTCCAAGAAATATTAAGACAATTTTTTTATTCTCTTGAAAACTTTCGAAATTATTCTAAATTTTTTTCATTTTCTCTTAAAGTTTGTTTTTCAAAATAAAAAATTATTTAAAACTTGCAAAGGATTATAAGGAAAATTCTTTCTAGTCTAAGCCTTCTAATCTCTAAACATTATAAAAAAATGTTCCTGCATTTTTATTTATGCTGCTAAATTTTAAAAATTGCTTAAAAATCATTGCGATTCTGCTTTGGCAATTTTATAAAAACTTTTTATAAAATCTCTTAAATTTAATTATTCCAAACAAAAAATTATTTTAAATATCCTAGGAACTTAAAAAATTAAATTCAGGATAAATTTAAATTAAAATTTTTTTTTAAGGTTTATCTAAATTTCAAAAATAGTTAACTCCTTTATTCAATACTTCAAAAAATTATATAGCACTCTTTTTTATTTGTTTTGTTAAAATTGAAAATTTCATATGTGAGTTCTTTTATATCTGAATATGCCGGAAACAGTGAAGAAAAATAAAATGATTTATAACGAGGCAGAAACATTTCCTTCTTTACAACCCCAACAGCCGCACATGTCGACGCAGCAAACAGAAAGTTTATTCAAGTTTAACGGACGCATAGAAAAATGAGTATTTTCCCGCAGGTTCAGATACATTTGCACGTTTCCGGTTGTTATGGTACGTTTCTGTCGGGGAAATGACGTCAACAAATGAATAGCAGCGGAAAGCTCGTTTCAATGAAAAAAACCCAATAATGTGGTTTTACGTCCCGTGAAATTAAAGGCTCGTCGTCGTCGACCAAAAACTAGGTTTACGAGCAATGAAAATCTCCTCATCGAGCTTAAGGCTTTCTAGTCTTATCATATGTCATAGGCTTTTGCGGTAACTCAAGTAACTCTAGTAAACTATGAGATTGACTATTTTGTATCACATCTTCCAGGTAGATAAGGCAAAAACATTTAAAAATGAAATACACCCTCCCACAGTATTCATTGTTCCTGAGAATTTACTTTTAGACCATTTCTAATTTGAAAAACAACCAGAAATCTCAGGAAACCAGGTCAAGACTGTATGGGAACAGATGTAGTTGTGTAAGGTCGTGTCTCACCAGAAATTTCTGAATAAGCTGCGATTGATAGGCATGTGCGTTGTCGTAGTGAAAGACCCGCTTGTAGTCAGCTAGATTTATAAATTCAAAAAGTTTATGATAATAACAAGAAATAATATAATTTTTTCACTTCATATGCTTTCATTTTTCAGTGGGTATACCGAAAGTATGCGAACTTTTGATGTAATAGGAGTAAAATTTACTTATGGTCATTGAAGATGAGAATTTACTTATAGAGGATGTTTAATTTGGAAACTAACCAGTAATCACAGGGAACCAAGTCAAGACAGTACTGGGGCAGATGAAGTTGTTTAAGGTCGTTTCTCATTAGAAATTGCTGAATAAGCTGCGATTGATAGGCATGTGCGTTGTCGTAGTGAAAGACCCGCTTGTAGTCAGCTAGATTTATACATTCAAAAAGTTTATCATAATACTAAGAAATAATATCATTTTGTCACTTAAATTTCTTTCATTTATCGGTGTGTATGCAGAAAGTATGCGACCTTGTGGTTTAATAGGAGTAAAATTTACTTATGGTCATTGCAGATGACAATTTACTTATAGAGGATGTTTAATTTCGAAACCAACCAGTAATCACAGGGAACCAGGTCAAGGCAGTACTGGGGCAGCTGAAGTTCTTTAAGGTCGTGTCTCAACAGAAATTGCTGAATAAGCTGCGATTGATGGGCATGTATGCTGTCGTAGTGAAACACCCACTCGTAGTCACTTTAAAAAGTTTATGATAATACAAAGAAATAATATAATTTTGTCACTTAAAATTCTTTCATTTTTCGGTGTGTACGCAGAAAGTATGCGACCTTGTGGTGTAATAGGAGTAAAATTTACTTATGGTCATTGCAGATGACAATTTACTTATAGAGGATGTTTAATTTCGAAACCAACCAGTAATCGCAGGGAACCAGTAATCAAGTAAAACCAGGTGAAGACAGTACTGGAGCAGCTGAAGTTCTTTAAGGTCGTGTCTCAACAGAAATTGCTGAATAAGCTGCGATTGATGGGCATGTACGCTGTCGTAGTGAAACACCCACTCGTAGTCACTTTAAAAAGTTTATGATAATACCAAGAAATAATGTAATTTTGTCACTTAAAATTCTTTCATTTTTCCGTGTGTATGCAGAAAGTATGCGACCTTGTGGTGTAATAGGAGTAAAATTTACTTATGGTCATTGAAGATGAGAATTTACTTATAGAGGATGTTTAATTTGGAAACTAACCAGTAATCACAGGGAACCAAGTCAAGACAGTACTGGGGCAGATGAAGTTGTTTAAGGTCGTTTCTCATTAGAAATTGCTGAATAAGCTGCGATTGATAGGCATGTGCATTGTCGTAGTGAAACACCCACTGGTAGTCAGCTAGATTTATGAATTCAAAAAGTTTAAAATAATACCAAGAAATAATATGATTTTGTCACTTAAAATGCTTTCATTTTTCGGTGGGTATTCTAAAAGTATGCGACCTTGTGGTGTAATAGGTATGGGGCAGCTGAAGTTCTTTAAGGTCGTCATGTCTCATCAGAAATTGCTGAATAAGCTGCGTTAGATGGAAAAAAAATTTTAAAAACTAAAACAATTTAATATCTAAGAAGCAGAATAATTTAAAATAATACGAAATAATTAAAAACTTTGGTAACAATTCTAAATAAACCTAAATAATTACCAATGAATAAATTCTCAACTGAACTATAAGTTTAACTTTTTTATTCTACGACTTCCAGGTAGCTGGGGACAACAAATTAAACAATGGAATTAAGAGTTTAAAATTTTTTTCCAAAGTAGTACATGATTTTCTCTCGTTCAGAGTGGGAATTTGTCATGGGATTATATTAGCCACTAGAATTTTGATTAACACCTGACTTCAAGAGAATATCAAAAATTGAAAATAATTGATTAAATTATAAAAATATTGAAGAAATTGAAATAATTTAAATTTTTTAAAATATTTTAAAGTAATTCAAAATAATTTACAAAAATAATACATTTAGAATTATTTTTAAGAATTATTATTTCATTGGCTTACATTAACTTCAAGAAATTCAAGAATTTACAGAATAAAAAAAAAACTAATTTAAATTTGATAGTAATTTTAAATGATTTAAATTTCACAAATTTTAATCAATTGAAAAAAATTCAAATTGATTAAAAATAATGTAAAATATATAATTTAAAATAATGCAGAAAAAATAGAAACAATCTGAAATAGTTAAAAATATGTTGATATGAATAATTTTAAACGAATTTAAAACCATTAAAAATAATTCTAAATTGTTATGCAAAAGAATTAAAATTTTAAAGTAATTAAACGTAATTCGAAATAATAAATAGAAATAAAATAGATAAGAATTCCAAAGAATTAGAAATAATTATTAACAATTTATTTGAAAAGGTTTAGAATTATTATTATTTATTATAATTCAT
>JAAAKG020067414.1:0-17503 GCA_010014905.2 Druon quercuslanigerum
AAGCCGAAAAGTGAGATAGTATGGAAATCTATTTTTAATGATTGAATTTTTTTCATGTTTATATGCATAAAATTATTGTTGAAAAAATTGATTATTTTCAAATCTCAAATACAAGTAATTTTTAGTTCAAATTATTATAAACTTTTAAAATTATTTTTTTTGAATTATTTACAATTATTTTAATTCAGAATCATCACCATATTAAAGAATAAAAAAATGTTAAACAGTTTTTTTATTTATTAAAATTTTTATCAACTTGAATATTAATAAAACTTGTAGATATATTGTTACGAGAGTAAACTATTTTTTAAACTAATTAAGCAGCTAAATTCTAAATGAATTATTTATATTGAAAACACTCAAAAATATTAAAAGTGAATAATAATGGAATTTCCAAAATAATTTAAATACAAAACAGTGCGTAGGTGTAATGAAAGTTATATTTTCAATTTCTAATAAGTAGTTTATTATTTTCCTTTGCACAAAAAACTCGCTCATTATTTAATTTTTCGATGATTAAAATTACAAAATAAAGCCACAATCAAGCACCACCTCTGAGCGTGGCCTATTCGGTCCCGCCTCAACGAAGGAGGTGACCAGCAGACCGGCTGAGAACCGTGATCGTCGACTAAAACTCAACTCATGTACGATTGAACATTTTTAATCGTATCTCGGGAACCGATAAAGATTTTTTATGTTTCTTTAGCCTAAATTAAAGATAAAATTTTATGCTCTATGTTATACAATTTTCAGATTTTTGCAACTAAACTTATCACGTGCTGTATTCTCTTCAGCAGATAAAAAAAAAATCTTTTTGACATTACTAGACGAGGAATTTCATAGGCTTTCTAACTGTTTTTTAAAAATGCCCTGTCATCTTTTTTCGCTGAGTTATCGTGGTTCAAAGCCAGCAGTGATTTTTAATAGTACTTGCGTCAATCGATCTCATAATTTCCGAAGATAGTGAATAATAATATTTTTTTTTTTTTTTGAAAATTCGTTTCTTTTTTAATTAATACTTAATTTTTGTTAACTAAAAAATAAATGATTCCAGTTTGATATTCCATCAATTTAGATTAAAATTCATCTCTTTGTTTTAAAATTAATTTTATTAACTAAAAAGTTAACTATTCAATTTTTTGTTGAAAATTTATCTTTTTAGATGAAAATTGATCTTCTGTTTCATAATTCTGATTCATAATTTTTGTTTTTTTTTGTCGCACATAAGTGGAGAAATGTGAAAAAAGAAAAAGACTGAGGCCACATTTTTAATACTTGCCAAATTTTATGACGCCATTTTTTTAAATTTCGGCTACTATTTACACTGTTTTCAATCTCTAAAGTGAGAGCGAGACTTGTAACAACATAATCAGTAGAAACAGTTTTATCTATAAAATTTCTTGTCTAACAAACGACTAGACCCACCTGTTATTCCGTTTGTCGTAAAAGTCTCATAAATTATAATATCATTCTGGCAATACGGTATTTTCGTAATGTTTAACGGCTTTTTATTAAGAAAATAAACTCGTCTCTCACAACATTATAAGAACAATGGAAACGGTAGCATTACTTTTCTTTCATGAGTATAATACATTCAAATCTTATTGATCGCTTAACTTCATTGTCTCGAGTATCGGCTCAATATCTTTTCATTAATCGAAACTCCTGTTCTTAAAACTGTACGTGATGCTATTTTTCCCCTCAATCCGCATTCTAAATAAAAATTAATCACATAAAAGCAATTTTTATTGGCGACAAAAAATTATTTTCTAAATTACTTTAAAAAAAGAAATTTTTGTATAGATATGGAAATTTTAATGAATTAAACAAATTTTGCTTGATTAAAAAAAAGTTTATTTATTCAAGCAAAACTGTTTGTTGAATCTACTAAATATTTCATCTACGAAAACATTTTCGTGCAAGGAGATGAATTTTTTTACGGGAATTATTAATTTTGATCCAAACAAGTCAATTTTCTACAAATTAGTTTAAGTTTTAACAAAGTAATTGATATTTTAACAAATAAAAATAATAATTTTCAACGAAAATATTGTAGTTGATAATTAAACTAAAAAATATTTTAAATTTGTAATAAAAAAATTTGCAATTTATTTAAAAAGAGAAACTTTCAATAAAATACTTAAATCCTCAATTTAAAAAAATTAATTTGAAACTAAATATTTACAAATTTCTACCAAAATATATGAATTTTTAAACCAAGAACATGAATTTTCAATAAAACATTTAACATAAAATACAAATTTCGAGTAACTATTCATTTTTCTTATTTTGTTAATTTATCTGCTTCAATATATGTCGAAAAATTATTTAGCAAATTTCGCTGATTTATTTTTTATTTTTAAGGGATTTTACCAAATTTTAGATACAATTTCAAAGTTTAAAACATATTTAAGCTCACTCGAATTATTCTTCAAATTGTTTTCAAATCCTTTCTGATTCATTTTTGACAATTTCGGAAATATTTTGTAATTTTCCTAATCTTTTTAAATATTCTCTTAAAATTATTATTTTTTTATTTATTTCAAATTTTTTAGATTCTTTTTTGGTTATTTGTAATATATTCTGAGATGTTTTTAAATATTTAAAAATGATATTTTAAAATAAAAAAAATAATAGAAATGTTCCGAGAAGTCATATAGTAAAATTTTGTATTTTCTTGAAACCTGTAAACATTTTTGAAAAGATTCTACATTTTTGGTAGAAATCTTATTTCTATCTGTTAAACTAATTTGAATTTTTTCTAAAATTTTTTTTTTTTGAAATCTTCTACATTCTTTTCTGAAAATTTTTGATTAAATTTTTCCGGAAAGCTTAAGAAAAAAAATTCTTTATCTTAAAACCTTTCAAAATCTTAAAAATCTGTACAGTTTTATTTTAAAATTTTCAAAAATCTACGTTTTGTTTAAAATTTTCGCTACTTGAATTGGTTTCTGGTACCGACAATTTTTTTCGTCGTCAATTTTCATTTGCTTCATTTCTTTGAATTTGTGTCAACATTTCCAAATTATAGCCTGGTAGCTAAATTTTGAAAACAGAATTATTTCCAAATATTTAAAATTATTTAAAATTAAAATTTTCTTCTATCAATTATATTTAAAAAAAGTCAGAAATAATTGTTATCAAGTAGAATTACTTATTTTGACATTTTTATTCACTAAATTGATGGTGCAGAAATTTCCTAATCTCTATTAATAAACAAATGCATAAAGCTTTATTTAATATGGCCAGGTGGTTGTGTATAGAATCCTTTTGTCATTTTGAAAACATTTGATCAAACCTATATTATATTTATGCATATATGATTAATAATAATATTTTTTATTTATAATATTTTTGCATTTTTTACTAAAGAATCATTTACAATTACAAATTTATTTCCTAGGATTAATTTTTTATAATTAATTCTCGAAAATATATAACAAACATTTAGGTATTCAACAACAATGAGAGCGAGATTTTCAATCATTTCGGTCCACCTATTTTCTGGATTTTTTTTTTTAATCCACTGGCCGTTTAATTCTTGCAAGATATGTCCTCAGTACAAATACAAATTCCTACAATCTCGACATCGAGACCGTTCTATAGATCAAGTGGTTCATGTCCGTGCTAATTGTCAAGAATGTTCTAGAAACTTAGCACGGACACGAACCACTTGAGCTATGGTACAATATTGATGCCAGTAAGGTAGAAATTTGTAATAAGAGCCGGCCCTAGCTATCTACAGTCGTCTACTTGTATACTGAACAAATTGGATGACCTAATTCGAAAATCAATTTTCGAAATAGTATCTTCTTATGGCGCGGTTTGAACTTGCAAAACTTGGTAACTGCAACGGTAACGCTTCCAGGGTATTGCTTCCTCTCCTTTATCTCTCCTTCGTTTCTTCCTATTCTCTCCCTCTCGCCACTCCGTCCCTCTCCCTCTCTTTTTCTCATCTCCCCCTCTCTCACACTATCTTTCTCTCCATCCTTCGCTCTGACACTCTGAGCGGCGTGCGCTCATTAAGTATATATATAGTAGTGCATACTGCATAGCGGCATGCGCTCTTTTTGAAGGTCGTGATTCGCACACGTGCTAAGTTGGTAACAGTTTTTAATAAAATTACTTATTCATTTCGAACCAACTTCCAAATCGTCGATATAATTCCAGTAATATTTAAATTATTTTTTATGTTAAAAGAGTTAAAAGAAAAACCACTTCAATTTACATCGTATGAAGTTATCACTTCTTCTGGGCGTCCCACGACGGCGCGTGTGTTTCTTCACAAGTACAGCATTACAATAATCCTTTTTTTTTTATATTTCAGGCTATACAAATGTAGTTGCAACGTGATGACTTCCATCATGGGCCTGCAACAGCAGACGCAGGCTGCACCACAGGACACAGTTGATTATGCAGGATATTTGCAGTCCTCCCACAATCATCAGATTCACGGCAAGCAGTCCGAAAGACAGCAACTACAGGGTGGTCAAAATATATTATCCAAGGATCACAACACCAGCGTCGCGAGCACCAAGGGCTTGTTAAATGGTCCCGGACAGAACAATTGTTTCCTCAACAGTGCTGTTCAGGTGAGTGACCTTAAAAAGTCTCTTTAATGACTAAGTCTAAACTTTAATGGTATTAACTCTTTTCGTTTTCACGACGGATCTTCGGTTCGTTGAAGGTTGAAGGTTGAAGGTCGCAGAAACCTTGCCTTCCTATTCTGATCATCACGTCTCTCTTAATGAATCCTAGGAAAGAAAAATTAGTTTTTTTAAATATCGAATAGCGGGGTGTCTACTCACCTGGAAAACTTTGAATTGTCAGGGAATTTTTATATGCAAACTTGGAAAAACTTGGAAATTTCAGAATTTTTTTTTAAGTCAAGAAATTTTTAATTTTTTTGAGAACATGCTTAAATTTTTGTAAATTGTTATATGTGGCGTGAAACGAAGAAACCGACCTTACAGCACCAAAAATATTCTGAAATTTTTGCGATTAAATTTAACTGAATATAACATATGACATTGAAGAACAATGTTTTTTCATTTTTATAAGTAGCTATATATTACAGGATTTACCTATTTTCTAGCAAATTCATTTTTTTTTTTTACATTTTTTCTCTCTTGCAAGTTTACTTTACTGTTGAAAATTCATATTCTCAACTTGAGAATTCAAATTTTTGTGAGAAAAATCGTATATTTAGCTTGAAAATTTAATATTCTGGATACATTTTTTTGCTTACTTGACTGCAAATCTTCCTGGGTTGAAAATTCAACTCTTGTTGAAAATTTTTATTTTTAGTTGGAAATTTAACTTCACTTGATTGCAAGTGGAACACTTTTGTTAAAATTTTATTTTTGCTGTTTAGAGAATTCATAATTTTCATTAAAAATTTATGTTTTGTTGAACAATGAACTATTTTGTTAATAATTCGTTTTTATTAGTTAAAATTGATTTTTTTCATTTGAATTTCCAGTTGGAGATTAAACTAATTTGTTGAAAATTTGTTTTGTTAAAAATAATGTTTTAAACTGAAAATGCAATTAATCCAGTGGAATATTCCATCATTGTATTTGCACTTTCTTCTTTTTTTATAGAAATTCATGTATTGTTTTTTTGTTAAAGATTCATCATTTCTACTGAAATTTAATTTCTTTGGCTGAATATTCATTTTTTGTATTGAAAATTATTTTATTTACTGAAAATAAAACTATTTCAGTTGAAAATTTAACATTTTGTTGAAAATCCGTTTTTTTATTGAAAATTAATTTTGTTAACTGCTAAATAAACTATTCCAGTTGAATATTCTATCAGTTTGTTTAGATGAAAAATCATCTCTTTGATTTAACATTAATTTCCCAGACTGAAAATTTAACCATTCAATTTTTGGTTGAAAATTTAGCTTCTTCGATGAAAATTCATCTAGTATTTTTAAAAATTCGTATTTTTTAGTAATAATTACTTTGTTTGTGCTTTAAAATTTGACTGTTCCAGTTGAAGATTCATGATTTTAGTTGAAAACTTAACTATTTTATTGAAAATTCATTTTTTATAAATTAATAATTAATTTTTCTTAAATGAAAAATAAATTATGCCAGTTTAGTATTCCATTAATTCAGATGACAATTCATCTGTTTGCTTTAAAATTGATTTTCTTAACTGAAAAGTTAACTATTCAATTTTTGGTTGAAAATTCATCTTCTTTGTTTTAAATTTATCTATTCTGGTTGAAGATTCATAACTTTAGTTGGAAAATCATTACTTTGGTAGCAAGTTTAACATTTTGTTGAAAATCCGTTTTTTTATTGAAAATTAATTTTGTTAACTGCTTCATTTTTTGATTAAAAGCTTAGCTTCTTAGGTGAAAATTCATCTAGTATTTTTAAAAAATCGTATTTTTTAGTTAAATTTCCTTTTTTTTGTTGTTATAATTTGACTGTTCCAGTTGAAGATTCATGATTTTAGTTTAGTTTATTGAAAATTCATTTCTTTTTTAATTAATAATTAAGTTTTGCTAATTGAAAAATAAATGATTCCAGTTTAATATTCCATTAATTCAGTTGAAAAATCATCTCTTTACTTAAAAATTAATTTTCCTAACTGAAAAGTTAACTATTCAATTTTTCGTTGAAAATTGACCTTTTTAGTTGAAAATTCATATTCTTTGTTTAAAATTTATCTGTTCTTGTTGAAGATTCATAATTTTAGTTTAAAAATCATTATACTTTGATAGAAAATTTAATTATTTGATGAAAATTCGTTTTTATTTTTAGTTTAAAATGACCTTTTTTTTAACTGAAAAAATGTAACTAGTCAATTTTTGGTTAAAATGGCCTTTTATTTGAAAATGAAACTATTTGGTTTTAAATTCATGTATTAACTAGACATTTTTAATATACAATTTACAATTTACAACTTAACTTGACTTATTAACGACCAAAGCTATCAATTTTATAACATGAGTTTGATCGGATAATTTATGGGTATAGCAAAACAATAAATAGATTAAAAGTACTGTTCCTTATGTTTTAGAGTAAGCTCAATTCGAATCCGTGGTCAAAATTCGCATATTTAAACTTAAAAATTAAATATGGCGGTTTCTGCTTACAAAAATAGTGAAAAAAGATTGATTTTTTATTTTTATAATTTTTTCGGACATAAAACGCTTTAATATCTTAAAAATTTCTTCAACCATCGGTGCAAAAAATTCTTAAACTTTAACAGAACATTTTGATATATGTGCTTTTTCTTTCAAAATGGCGGACAAAATGCAAAAATGTCCCAAAAACTGTTTTTTTCCATCATCGTTTTTTTTCTCAAAAACTTCAAAGTTAAATAAAAAGTTCCATAGACTAAAAATGTCTTGAAATTACACAAAGAACACTATGCAATTTTTTCAGAGTTTTTAGAAATTTTTTTTTATTTTTCAAAAATCAAAAATTGGAAATTTGCAAAACAATTTTTCAAAAAATCTGAAAAAATTCAAGAATATTCTTTGACTAATTCTAAGACATTTTTATTATAGGAAAATTTGTACCAGAGCCTTTTTCAGCCGTTTTTAGGTTTTGGTACAAATTAGGCTCTGGTACAAATTTTCCAAAAATAAAAAGGTCTCAGAATTAGTCAAAGAATATTTTTCAATTTTTTCAGATTTTTTGAAAAATTTTTTTGCAAATTTCAAATTTTTGACATTTTGTAAATCAAAAATTTTTTCTAAAAAATCTGAAAAATGTCATAGTGTTCTATGGATAATTTAAAGGCATTTTTAAGCTATGAAACTTTTTTTTTAACTTTGAAGTTTTTGAGAAAAATAACGATGATGGAAAAAAACAGTTTTTGGGACATTTTTGCATTTTGTCCGCCATTTTGGAAGAAAAAGCACACATATAAAAATGTGCTGTTAAAGTTTAAGAATTTTTTGCACCGATGGTTGAAGAAATTTTTAAGATATTAAAGCGTTTTATGTCTAAAAAATTCTAAAACTAAATAATCAAACATTTTTCACTATTTTTGTATGCAAAAACCGCCGTATTTAATTTTGAAGACAAAATATTCAAATTTTGACCACGGATTCGAATTTAACTCACCCAAAAACATCACGAACATTACTTTTGATCTATTTATTGTTTTGTTATACCCATAAATTTTGCAGTCAAACTCACGTTATAAAATTAATAGCTTTGGTCATTAATGGGTTAAACTTGCTTACATTTTTTCAAATAGTAGAAAAATAGGTATATACGAATTTTTTTAATTTAAAAAAATTACTGAATATCTTACTGACTTAAATTACGGATGAAATATATTTCAATAATAAAAATGGATCATGCTATGCTGAACAGTAATCAAAGGTGTGCGTATGGCGTAAATTAAATTTAATCTTATCATTTTTAGAACATTTTAATAAGAAAAGTAACAAAAATATTGGATTGAAACTTGAGACCTACACAAATATTGAAAATGTGTGACTCAAGTAATTTTTTTGAGTTTTTGAATGTAATAATTTCAATATGCATCTGAAGTTTATAAAGAAATTTAAAAAAAAATTAATTAATTGTATTGATATTCGATTTTTAAAATAGTAGAAATTTGTCTACTTTGTAATGAAAACGTTTCATGTTAGAACGCATGCTAAAATGGATAACATTAGCAATTTGAAATATTCGTCATTGTATAAAATTTAACAATTTAAGGTTTTTTATAAAAAAAAATCTCAATACGTCTATGTCAGTCTGGCTATCATTACCTGCCTTAGAAAAAAATGATGCGAACATTTTAATTCTATCAAAAGTTACAGTGGAACACGAAGATCAAAAGAATAAATCTTCGTTTTGCTGCGCACATTCGACTAAAAGTAATTGATTAGCTCAAGAATGATAACTTGAACCCCAATGTCCACAAATCGAGAGAGAAAAAGGTCAATAATTTTTTTCTCTTGTTTTTTTTTCTGTATTTTTTTTCCACTTGGAGAAGTTTCCTTATGATTGCGAAGGTAAAATATAGCAAGGGATATACTTTATTCAAGGCGCCTTTCGATAGGCAACCTGACCTTCGGGTGTGTTTGAAAGCCTTTTTCGGGTAGGGCGCAGCCTGGACCCATATTTCAACTTAAAGAGGATCGTCGTTTTTGCTGTTTCGATTTTATTTCAAAGGGCACCGTTTTTATTTTTAAATAATTGAGGTTTACCAGGGAGGCGACTTCACGGGGAAACTTGGATAGACCGGGAAATAAACGGGACCTTTATTGATCGGAAATGCAGAAAAATTCAAGTTTTCATTATTTTAATTATTTTGGTCATTTTAGAAAAGTGATTCCTTTCTACTTTATCTACAGTCACACATTTTTAAGATGGTCTTATTATGTACTCTCATTAAGTCATAATTTATTATTTAATTTTTTTTTCATTATAAGAAAAACCTTTTGCATTTTTTTTTAGATTTGTTTCGCTGGCTTAAATTTGATAATTGAATTAATGATATTTCAAACATAGAAAAACAATCATTTTCTCAATTTTTTAAAAAAATGAATGTTTCACGTTTTATTCATTTACTCCTTATTTGTCTTGACTTGGAACAGGGAATTTTAGAAAATAGTTATGGTTTTTATTTTAGGACAGTTGTTTCTGTATAGAAATATAATTTAATAATAATAAAATATAATAAATATAATTTAACAATAATAAAATATAATGTATAATTTGTTTAATTGTCGAGAACTTTTGACATGGAGCGGTAGTTTGATTAAAGAAATATAATTCGAATTAAAAATAAAAGAATTTAAATAGTCCCTATTCCAAGTCAGAATTTTCATAAGTTGAAAGTTCCCTCTTCCAAATTACCGATCAAGAAAGTCACCGGAAAAAATGGTTAGATTAGCCAACTATTTAGTAAGTAAAATATCATACTGCTATTTTATTAGTTGATACTGCTATTTTATTAGTTCGTACAACGATTTCATTAGTTGCACTGACTGTTGAATTAGAACCAGCAACTAAGTAAATGGTTGATCCAAATATCAAAATAACAGTATCATATCTTACAAACTGAATAGTTGGCCCATGTAACTATTTTTTCAGTGATACTGCGAGTAATTTTTAGAGCAAAAAAGTAGTATACCAAAGAAGAAGTATTGCTGAATTATAAAAGAAAATTTTGTTTTACTTTTTTGTTAAATTTTTTTTTTTAAGATCCATCATTTTCGTTGAAAATTCAGCTCTGGTTGGCAATGTAAATTCTTTGTTTAAAATAATTTTTTGAAACTAAAGGTTCAACTATTCCAGTAGAAAATCGTACGATTTTACTGAAAATTAATTTTCTTTGGTTACGAATTAGATTTTTATCAGGAAATTTATCTACTCTATTTTTGGTTGACATCTTTTTTAGATGAAAATTCAACTGCTTGATTGAAAATTAATATTTTCATTAAGAAATTAAACTATTTGTTTCAAAATTTATTTACTTTGTGCAATATTTACCTTTTTCTATAAAAAAATTAATCTTTTTGGTTGAAAATTCATCTTTCTAGTATAAAATTCAACTATTTCAGCTGAAGAATCATCAATTTCATCATTTTAGTTGTAAATTCATCAGTTTGACCGAAAATTAATTGTTTTAACTAAACATTTAACTGTCCATTTTTTTAAATTTTTTATTTTTTATACATCTATTCTAGTTCAACGTTCAATAATTTCGATAAAAATTTGTCTTTTTTAATTGAAAGTCCAACTATTATTTTATTTACAAGATAATCTTCTTGAAATAATAAGCTATTTGATTGATAACTTATTTTTTATTTGGGTGAAAAGGCATCTTTTTTATACAATATTTAACTTTTTTGTTAAAAATTTATTTATTGAATGGTTTAAAATTATTTTGTTTACGAAACTCAAAATATAACTATTGTTCCAGTTGAAAATTCCATAATTTTAATTAAAAACTCATCTCTTTTGTTAAAAATTTAATTATTCAATTTTTTCTTTAAAAATGTATCATTTTGGTAGAAATTAATCTTCTTGGTTGAAAATTCATCTTTTCGGTCAAAAATTCAATTATTCTAGTAAAAGTTTCATCATTTTAGTTGAAAATTTATTTACCTAGTTTAAAATTTAACTATTTAACGTGAAGGTTTACCATTTTTTTCAAAACGCTTCACTTACTTTGAAAATGTAATTATATTTTTAAAATTTAGTTTTTTTTGTGAAAAGTAATTTTTTAAATTGCAAATTGAACGTATTCCAGTGGAATATTCCACAGTTTTAGTTGAAATTCACCTGTTTGGTTTAAAATTAATATTTTCATTTTGAAATCAAACTATTTGTTTTAAAATTTACTTGCTTTGTGCAATATTCACCTTTTTCTGTAAAAAATTAATCCTTTTGGTTGACTAAAATCCAGGTTGACTAAAAAATTAATTCTTCCAACTAAACATTCAACTGTCCATTTTTTTAATTTTTAATTTTTTTATTATTCTTTTCTAATTCAAAGTTCAGTAATTTCGATGAAAATTTGTCTTCTTTAATGGAAAGTTCAACTATCTCATTGAAAGTCCCCATGTTTTGTTGAAAAATATTTTTTTTTTTAATTATTATTTTCTTTTCAATGTAATCTTCTTGTTTAAAAATTCTTCTTTTCGGTTAAAAAATGCAGGTCTTCTAGTTAATCGTTTATCATTTTAGTGAAAAATTCATATTTTAGGTTGGAAATAAAATTACTTGGTTGAAAGTTAAACTCTTTTGTTGAAAATTAATCTTTTTGGTTAAAAATTCATCATTTAAATTAAAAATTCATTTCTATTCAATATTTTACTTTTTTGTTGAAAATTTGTTTATTTATTGGTTTAAAATTATTTTTTTTCTTAAACTTAAAATGTAACTATTGTTTCAGTTAAAAATTTCATAATTTTAGATAAAAATGCATGTTTTTTGTTGAAAATTCATTTTTTTTTATTAAAAATTTAATTATTTAATTTTTGGTTAAGAAATGATCTTGTTAAGTTGAAAATTTATGATTTTCGTAGAAATTAATCTTCTTGGTTGAAAATTCATCTTTTTGGTCAAAAATTCAATTATTCTAGTAAAAGATTCATCATTTTTGTTGAAAATTTATTTACTTGGTTTAAAATTTAACTATTCAACCTAAAGGTTTAAAATTTTATTTAAAAACGCATCACTTAGTTGGAAAATGCAATTATTTTTTTAAAATTTAGTTTGTTTTGTGAAAAGTAATTTTATAAATTGCAAATTGAACATATTTCAATGGATTATTCCACAGTTTTAGTTGATATTCATCTGTTTGATTAAACAATAATTTTTTGAACTTCAAATTTAATTATTTAAGTTTTGATTGACAATTGATCTATTTTACTAAAAATCTTTTTTTGTTGTTGAAAATTCATAGATTTCAGACGAAGATTCATTGTTTTAGTTAAAAACTCATTTTTTTGTTTGTTTAAAATTTAGCTATTTCAGTTAAAAGTTCATAATTTCAATGAAAAATTCATAACTTTCATCGTTAATATTGAAAATTGAACTATTTTCTGGAAAATTCATTATTTTTCGTTGAAAATTAATTTTTGCAACTGTAAGCTTAACTATTTTATTGTTTTGTTAGAAATTATTATTTTTTAGTGCAAAATTTAAATATTTGTTTCAAAATGTATTTATTTTGAAATTTGTTGCTCTATTGTGTTAAAAGATGTTTAGAATGGACGTCATGGATTAAAATAAATTTTGGCGTTTAACGTCAATTAGGAATATGTTACTTGCAGTTGACCCGGACAATATTTGCAAGTTTAATTTTTTTCATTTTTTAAATATTTTTGAATTAAAATTAAAGCAGAAAGGATAAGATAATTTTATTTAGTTATGAGAGCATAGGTTCTACTGTAAAATTTAGTGACATTGTAAAATGTGCATATTTTATGTAAGAATTTGCGAATTCTTTGGAATATGTATTTATAGAAAATTTAAGTAAATTCAATTTAAAAAAATATTTCTTAAAAATTATTTGAATTTTGCGAGGAATTTTTTCTCCTTGTGGTTTTAGGGGTGTACTTTGTGTACAATTCCAGAATTAATTAAATATTTATGAGTAGTAATTTTCCTCTTGTCGTTCAAATAATAATTAAATAAATATAATAATAATTAAAAATTTGAGACGAATTCGTTTAGAAATTATAAATAAAAAAGTAAGCATAATGTCTTGTTGCTCCACTGATTCAAACTACAAATTAAAAATTAAAATTTTCGTTTTTAATATGTCAGCAGTAAAAAGTAACGCGTTGTTATTACAGTTACTTTTTTTCAAAAAGAAAAGCGTTCTCATACGTTGTGTAATATTTCATTTTAATTTCTCAAAAAGTTTAGGTAGTTTTTGTATGTGAGATTTTTTTTGCAAACTTCACGATTATATTTTAATAACCTTTAAAGAGGAAATAAGAACGAAAAATGTAATGTTTGTTATTTCTACAACAAGAAAAATTTATTTTTAATAAAAAACAGATAGATTATTTTTTAGCAAAAATGGATTCTTGACAACATACTTGAATCTTCAACTAACACAGCTTACTTTTCAACCAAAACATTGCATTTTTAATTTTCAAGACAATATGTAGATACATTTTCCTGCGATTACTTAAATTTCACAGGAAATTTTTAAATTTGTAAAACGAATATAGGACGTTTATATAAAACAGTTGAATTTTTAAGCAAATGTACATTTTCAACCGAAAAAATTATTTTTTAACCAGTTGGTTGCATTTGTAACAAAAAAGGTCAACTTTCTACAGAAAGAGATGAATTTTTAAATGAAAAAGATGAATTTTTAAAAGAAATAGTTGAATTTTGAGCAAAACAAACTAATGTTAGCCGAGACAAAAAATTTCAATTAAATTGACAAATTTTCAAGCCGAAAAGACGAATCTTCAACAAAAAAAAATAAATTTTTAGTCAAAATTTTTACAGATGTTCTTTTTTATTTCTTTAATTTATTTACTGAAAAACTGGATGACTGAAAAATCCCTAAAAATAAAATTCCCGACACAGTAAAATTCCCGAATAATAAAATTTTCGAACAGTTTACAATATTACCAAATTCGAAAAATTCCGAATAATTTAATTTCCGAAAGAAAATTGCCGAATTATAAAATTCCCCAATATAAAAAATAAAAATATTTTTTTTATAAATAAAAAAGTTTTAAGAATGTAATAAATTTTGTAATTAACAAAACTTTTAATTGCTTAAATTTGGAAATTTTCTAATTTGGCTATTTTATAATTCGGCATTTTTCTGTCTGGAATTATCTTTATCAGTTGTTTTCAGTCGTCCTGAAAGAAAATCTTTTAGAATCTCTAAAAAGTTTGTGGTAAATGTTTCGGCTTGTATAGGTGTAATTTTCAAAACTCTTGAGAGTTGGCCTAATATTTTTATGATAGAAATCGTAAATATTCATGCAGACTAAGTGGCAGGCGACGTTATAAGTTCTCTCAGAGTACTAATCCTGACCCCACACTGGTCCTTAGAGAGTTGGAGTTTGCAACTTTTCTCTCTTCTTATGTGTCGTGTATAGAATTCTCCATACTATATTTTCTGAAGTTGAAAACAATTTTAGAAGAGTCAATCGATTTTTAAAAGTTGCTAAAAAAAATATTGTATTAATAAAAAAATAACAGCTAAGGTTAGATTTCGGGCTCAAAAATTCAACTTTTTTGTAGAAAATTCGTCTTGGCTTGCGGATTCAACAATCTGATAGAAAATTCAACTATTTGGTACAAAATTTAACTTTGCGGTACAAAATTAAATCTTTTGGTTTAACTATTTCATAAAAAATTTATGTATTCGTTTGGTTAAAAATTCAAATTTATTCGCTTGTTAGTCTCTTTTAGTTTAAAGATTCAACTGTATGTATAAGAATGTTTAAAAATGAAGTAAATGCAAACTAAAAAGTAAATAAACTAGGAAAACATAAGATTTAAACTATCATCACACCCATTTTTTAAACTATTTAGTTAACAATTTATGCAATTTGTTAAAAATTCATATTTAGTAGAAAATTAATCTTCTTTGTTGAAAGTAGAAATTGTTTGTTAAAAATTAATTTTTAACTGTGTTGTTAAAAAGTCGTTTTAAAAAGAAAAAATGAATTTCCAGAGTGAAATATTTGTTATTTTTGCCTGAAAAATAATTTTTTAAACTGAAATCTTAAGTATTCCCCTTAAAGATTAATAATTTTATTTAAAATTCTATTTTTATGTTAATGGTTCAGAATGAATCGTTTTGAGTTAAAAATTTTATATTTGGCTGAAAATTTAATTATTTCGTTGAAAATTCAATTTTTTTGTTAAAAATTCCCTTTTTTTCGTTGAAGATTATGCCTATGCCCATAGAATTCTCCA
Source organism: Druon quercuslanigerum (assembly GCA_010014905.2). NCBI lineage: Eukaryota > Metazoa > Arthropoda > Insecta > Hymenoptera > Cynipidae > Druon > Druon quercuslanigerum. The sequence goes on from JAAAKG020067414.1 coordinate 15,399, forward strand.
AACTATATTTTCTGAAGCTGAAAACAATTTTAGAAGAGTCAATCGATTTTTAAAAGTTGCTAAAAAAATATTGTACTAATAAAAAAATAAGAGCTAAGGTTAGATCAAGCGTCTGTAAGAAATCAATTTTTTTCGGGCTCAAAAATTCAACTATTTTGTAGAAAATTCGTCTTGGCTTGGAGGTTCAACAAACTGATAGAAAATTCAACTATTTGGTATAAAATTCAACTTTTTTGTACAAAATTAAAACTTTTGGTTCAACTTTTTCATTAAAAATTTATGTATTTCGTTTGGTTAAAAATTCAAATTTATCCGCTTGTTCGTTTTCTATTGAAAATTAATTGACTTGAATGAAAAATAAACTATTAATATAAACTAAAAAGTAATCAAAAACATAAAGTTTGAACTATCATCACACCCATTTTTCAAACTATTTAGTTAAAAATTTATGTAATTTGTTAAAAACTCATATTTAGTAGAAAATTAATCTTCTTGGTTGAAAGTAGAAATTGTTTGTCAAAAATTCATTTTTTTCAATGAAGATTCATAATTTTAGTTGAAAATTCATCTCTTGGGTTAAAAAATTAACTGTTTTGTTGAAAAATCATTTTAGAAAGATTAATTTCCAGAGTTAAATATTTGTTATTTTTGCCTGAAAAATAATTTTTTAAACTGAAATCTTAAGTATTCCTCTTGAAGATTCATAATTTTAGTTAAAAAGTCTACTTTTATTTTTATGGTTTAGAACAAATCGTTTTGAGTTAAAAATTTTATTATTTGGCTTGCTAAAATTATTTCGTTGAAAATTCGAGAATTTTGTTAAAAAATGATTCTTTTACGCTTAAAATTCAATTTTGTTTGTCAAAAATTCCCTTTTTTTGATTGAAGATTCAACTGTTTTATAGAAAATATGCCTTTTTGGGTTGAAAATTCATTTTTTTTGTGTTAAAAAGTCAACTACCTTGTAGAAAGTTAAACAACTTTGTTCAAAATTTATTATTTTGTTGAAGATTTATCTTTTTGGTTGAAAATTTAACTGTTTTATTGAAATTTCCTTTTTTTCTTGAAAATTAATTTCTTTAAGTGATAATTTAAGCATTTCATTTTGTATTATTTTTGAGTAATTTTGTTGTTTGGTAATTGTTTTTATTAATCATAATTTCAGGAAAATATTGCTTGTATTGAATGTGGCTATAAATTGAAGAAAGTAATGCCCGAAGCAGAAATGTCAAAAAGCCAAGGAATTTTTTTATTTTTTTTTTTTTGCTTCATATGGGGCACGCGTAGTCCGCGTGTTACGTGACACGTGACAGGACTGTTTTTTTAACACAAGCAAACGAAATAGGGTGTGGTGATTGCTTTGTGCGGTGATTCGAATGGAAAACAAGCCATGGTCGAGGTTAACCCCTTTCTGCCTTACGAAAGTTATCCTTTATATTCTTTATTATAAGATCTTGAAAGCTAGACAAAGGACAAACTTTATAGAGTCTGCAAACTTTTTTTATATCCAACATCCAATCCCAATTGGGGCTTTTTCTTATTAGCAACATGATCGTAGGTCAGGGAAAACCTAAAGAATAGGGAAAAGCAAGAAAATTTTATTTTACGAGTAAACTCAGGGAAAAGTCAGGATATTTGTATAAGAGGCACTTCGAATAACTTTCAAGGATAATAAATTTGAAATTATTTAATTTTAGTTTGAAATTTTTAAAAATAATTGAAGGTTTTAATTTTTTATATTATATTACATTATTTGATTTAATACACTACCGTCGGAAATTATGAGATCGATTGATGCAAGCACTGTTAGAAATCACTGCTGGCTTTGAACTACAATAACTCAGCGAAAAAAATGATAGGGCATTTAAAAAAAAGGTTGGAAAGCGTATGAAATTCCACGTCTAGTAATGTCAAACAGATTTTTTTTGGTCTGCTGAATGTTGTACCTTGACTTCAACTTTTAGCATCACCTAGGAAAAACCTTGCAAAAATATGAGAATCATGCGACATAGAGCATGAAATCTTATCTTCAATTTAAGCCAAAGAAACATAAAAAATCTTCATCGGTTCCCGAGGTACGATTAAAAATGTTCAATCGTATCTGA
>JAAAKG020067425.1:0-17500 GCA_010014905.2 Druon quercuslanigerum
TTATCGTGGTTCAAAGCCAGCAGTGATTTTTAATAGTGCTTGCGTCAATCGATCTCATAATTTCCGACCGTAGTGTATGTCAAGAAATATCACGGAATTTGTTAAATAAGAGAAATTATTTTACAGTGCTAAAGTATACCCTATATTTTTAATATAGTGTGGGTAGGCTAATATCTCATGAAGAAACGGAAAATTTCGAATTCTTTCAATTTAAGGCTCATAAAACGACTCACGTTTTTGCCAAATCCATAATACGGCCACAAGAATGCATTTTTTAATTTAATATTTGAATCACATAATCTAAAGGCTATTATGTCGGCCGAAACAGAGATATTTTTATTTTTTTATTTTTTAGAATTGAATTTTAAGTTTTTGCACCTGTAAAATGCTACACCCCAGCTATTGTGTATGCCGGGATACAGTCAGACAGTCTAGTTTTAAGTCGCACAAAATATGCAAGTAGCTTGTCTTCGTCGTTTAGAGTAATATGTAATATAATAATAAAAATATATAACATAAATAATAATGAAGCATAATAATAATTTTTCGAAAATATATAAAATAATATAATATCCTCCTTGGTACTGGTAAGGAAGAAACTTTTTGTTATCTTACTACCAAAATTTACTAATTTAGTTAAGTGTATAAAATAATAAATTAATGAATAATAATAAATTGGAAAAGTAGATATTTTTTTTATATTTTCAAAACCCCTTAGGAAGAATTTCGGTAAGTTTACTTTACAAAATTGTTGGTTCACACACTTTTCTTTATAAATTTTCTTTTACTAAATTTTGTTTGTCAGTTACGTAAAAGAAAACTCCCTTACCAGCACAAAGAAGAACATTATTTTATATATTTTCAAAAAATTATCACTTTATATTAGTATTGTATTATATTATTATATTTTATGTTACTCTAATGGACCCAGACACGCTACGTGCAGATTTTATGATTGTGTGACTGCAGCCCGGCATACACAATAGCTAGCGTGTTGCATTTTACAGGCGTAAAACACTCAACTTTCAGTTACAAAAAGAAACAAGAAATTTTTTTGAAGAAATCTCTGTTACGGCAGCATTAGTTTCCTTCATATTATGCGGTTAAAATATTACTTCAAACAGTGCATTTTTGTAACCGAATAGTGAATCTGGCAAAAAATCGAGTCTTTTTAAGAGCCTTAAGGGCATGCAGCATTGTAGTACTCACCCACATCATATTTCAGAATTAGGATTCCAGCGTCGTTTCAGAAAATTGAAACTTTTCAAGTTTCTCTTACTTTAAAACAATGTTTCTTTTCAGATATTTCCCTTGTTTTTTAAAATTTTTTAAAATTATAAATCGATATTTACATTCATTATTTTAAAAATAATGAAAGAAGGCTCATCTGGTTCTAAATGTTCATAAATATAAAAATAATGTTTTACGAAATTATTAGATTTCATAATTATAAACATTTAGGACGAAATATAACTTTCTTAATGTTTTAATATAATTTTTTTAAATTTCAACTCGATATATAATTTCAGATGAACATAAATTCGGCCAAGACAAATTTGTCAATAAAGTTGAAATCGAATAAGTGGTACATTAAGGTGGTTAAAAAATATAATTATTTAGAAAAATGGCTTATTTGTAAAGTTCACAAAAAAAGAAAATTCGTATTTTTGTTTCAATCATTTCGAAACACCCCGAAAACCACCGTCTACACGAGAAAAAATTATTTTTTTGGATAATGTATTTTTTTCCTAATTGTTAATTGTCTACACAATTATTCTTTGATTAAATAATCCTTTTTTTTTACATTTTACTGCAAATTATTGGTATAACCTTGACAAAGAGCTAAATTAAGAAGACAATAGAAAAAAATCATAACAGTCGACTAAATTTTTATTAATAGATTAAACAAATTTTTTTTTGATAGGATAACTCAGATTTTGTTTTAATCGTAAAAAATAACGTTTAAAATTAAAAAATTTAATTTGTCGAAAAATGATACAAGGTACTAACTAATATTAACAGACTAAAGTTTTCCACCCCAAAAAGATCTATAAATTTGTTATTAATCATTTTTAGATAGAACGATTGGGAAAACGACACGAGAGACGTACAAAATTAAAAGACAAAAGTTGTTTAAACAAAAAATATCTTCAAGTTTGTTAAAAACTACAATAACATATTATTTACCAAAAATTTTCGCCTAAATTACATCTACATTGAATATAAACAAATTAGATTTATGACAAAACGACACAAGTGACAGTAAAATGTTTAATAATAATTTTTATTTCAAAAGCATGTCCATTTTTTTAATTAAAAAAATAAGAGAATAAAAATACTTTTGTTTTAATACTAATGCATATCATGAATGGTAATAATATAAATTTATTGGAATGATATACTTTTTTCAGGATGGCTTAGAATAAAATTTTATGCAAAATGGGAAACAAATATTAAATTAAGCATTAAAAAGAAGATTTGTACTTATATAGTTGAACATATACTGATAAAGTTGAAATATTGTAGAATAGTTCGCTTTTTCGACGAAGTCGAGTGCGAAGCACGAAATGCGTGATTAGAATGTGTTCGTTAAAGCGATTAAAACCGAAGGAGCTTTAACGAAAGAGAATTCACAATAACTAAATAACAGTTGTCGATGCTTTGACCTTTCATTTTAAAAGGCTTGCGCACAAATCTGGGGTACATAGAAAGACCGAGCATAAATTTTTCATTTTCAATATTAACAACAATTGAATGAAATCCTTCGAAATGAAATCATTTTTTCTGTTCTCATTTTGTAAGCGATATTGACAGAAAAAAATATTCTATTTTCAAAGATGTAATTAAATTGTTGTTAAAGTTGAAAATATCAGCAGAAAAATAGAAACTGTGTCATGCTTTCGATTGTAGCTTAGTGATTGTTCAACGTGATAAAACTAACAATCTATGGATGAAAATATGTGTTTTGCTATTTTCAAACAAAAAAAATTTGTTAATGGAATGAAAAGTGACAGAATTATAAAACTTAAAACTTTTTTTTAATAATAAAGTCAGATTTTTCGGGATGTATGAGCAATTTTAGATAAATATGAAACTTTTTTCAGTTGCACTAGATCTACAGTGTCTATTAAGTCTTGCTATAAGTATATTGTGTTTTTTTATAAAGCAGCTAAATTTTCGATAAAATGTGAAAAAGTATTGTCTATACAAATAAAGAAGGCTTGAGCAATTTATAAATAATTTTTAAAATTAGTTAAAGTAGCCTGTTAAGTCGTTCAAATCTCCTCCACCTATCGTCTTTCCCCTATTCACTTTTCGTTCTTCCTTTATTTCAGCACATCTCGAATCTTGTCTCGAATTTTGCTTCTAGTCCCTTCTCGAGTCTCGTCTTGAATTCTATCTCGAATCGTGTCTCGAAGCCCTTCTCGTCTCGAGTCTCGTCTTGAATCCCGTCTCGAATCGTGTCTCGAAGACCATCTCGTCTCGAGTCTCGTCTTGAATCCAGTCTCGAATCGTGTCTTGAAGCCCATCTCGTCTCGAGTCTCGTCTTGAATCCAGTCTCGAATCGTGTCTTGAAGCCCATCTCGTCTCAAGGGAACTTCGTAAAATGACCACTACAAAAGTAAACTAAATACCGATTTATTTCTTTATCAAATAAAAGGTTTTTAGAGAAAGGAAACTTAATTATTTTGATTTTGATCTGAATTGTAGAGAAGAAATATATTTTCTGACGAGTTTTGTAATCGTTTACTTTAGAATAGCGAATCGAGTCGATTCTTGGAGCCTTAGAGTCTGAAGTACACTCTTGACATAGCAGAGTTTCAGAGTAGCATCTACCACACTTTCATATAGGACATTGGCATAGGACTGTGACACAGTTCCAGTACTCATAAGCTGAACTGCGCCAACCCAATGTTACAACATCAAACTTAAGGCTCACAGCTTGCACGAAGCAGCCTGCGGTTTCAGAACCCAAGAGAGCTTTACCTCGCCTTACACAGATACATATCACATACACATATCTTCCAAATGTCGCTCGAACTAAATCGTACTTTATTCCAAAATACAGACCTACCCTCTACACTAGTAATGTTGTCCAAAGTTCTACAGGATGAATTTTTATTTTTGGTTATTTATACTTATAATATGTTGAAATTTACAAACAATAATATAACTTTTTTTCCTGCTACAAAGACATTTTTGTAAAAAAGTATGTTTTTTCATTGTGTAAGATGTCAATTCTTTCTGAAATAATTTGTTTTCTGTTTTTTGAATTATTTTATATATTTATGATAGAATGAGATAGTGAAAATGTATCGTATTCTATTTAATTGCCAACCTGAATTCAGGTCTATCTTTTTCAATCTCTTATTCTCTACCTTACCCTATCCTTCATCTATTCACGTCTATCTTCCTCTATCTCATTTTTAATATAATTTAAGGTCTATAATTTTCAATTAACTCATATCTACTTTACCCTCTCCTTTATCTATTTACGTCTATATTTTTATATTTCTCTCTCAATCTCAATTCCCATCTATTTTTTTATTTCCTCTTCTCTATCTCATCATATCCTACATCTATCAACGTCTATCCTTTTCTATCTTTTCATCAATCTAAATTTACGTTCATCTTTTTCAATATGCTCCTCGATATTTCATCCTATCCCTTTCCTAGCCACATTAACCTTTTTCTATCTCTTTTTCAATCAAAATTCCCTTCTAAGTGTTTTAGTCTCCTTTTCTCTATCTTATCGTATCATACATCTATTAACGTCTATCTTTTTCAATTTATTTTTCAATTCTAATTCACGTCTATCTTTTTCTATCCCCTCTTCTCTATCTCATCCTATCCTTTATCTATTCATGTCAATATTTTTCTATCTTTATGTAAATTTAAAATTAGATCTATCTTTTCCAATCCTCACTTCTCTATCCCATCCTATCCTTTATATATCCAAGAACAAAGCATCACAAGAGTGTTCCTAATTTTTAATTTTAACAGGTGTTGTTGTTGACTTGAAGTTCCCCATGCAAAATGCTTAGGGAAAATTTACTTTTCTGAATTTTTCGAATATTTTTTTAGGGTTTGGGAAACTGTGACGGGAAAGTATAGAAGCTTTCAGAAAATTATTATCCTACAAAGAATTTAATCTATCAGAAATATATGTTTGATACTCATAAGACAGCCCCACGAATACTTCAAAACTACCCTTAAAACCAAAAAGTCAATTCTTCATGATTTCGACCTTTTGAGAAATGCATTCGCTTCTTTTTTTACTTAAAATTCTTTATATTGGTCTAGTGGAATATTAATTACATTCGTTTATTATTTTTCAATTGTTGAAGCAAATTAAATTTGTTTAAATAATTTTTGTTCTAAACATTCTTTTTTTTATTAAAAATTATTACTATTTTTTATTAGAATGTTTATCATCATTGGTTAATCAATTTTTAATGGTTTAAACAATTTTCATTTGTTTAAATAATTTTATTTTCAAAGTTTTTCTGTTATAAAGTTAATACTGTTGATCTAGTGGAATATTTATCAATATCGGTTTATTAAATTTTAATTATGCAAACAAATTCGATTTGTATAAGAAATCTTTTTTTTCTTCAAAAATCCGTCTAACTGGCAGTTTATTATTGTTATTAACATAAATTTATTTTTAAATATTTTCCAGTTGTATAAACAATCAAGTATTATTGATTTTCAACAACCTTTAATTTTTAATTTTAATTTTTAATTTTAATTTTAATTATAATTTTAATTTTTAATTTTCAAATGTTTATTCTGTCTTTCCACCAAATTTGTACATTTTTCTGAAAAATAAAAAAAAGTAAATTAATTTTACAGGCAAATAAAATTTGTTTACATAATAAAAATTAATTGAACAAAGTTTTTAAATATTTTACTAGACTAACAGTAATAATTTGTATTAAAAGCTTTTTTAATTATTCAAATAAATGGCATTTGCTTAATAAATTATAAATTAATTAAACAATGTTGACAAATATTCTACTAAAGAAATACTATTAATTTTTAATAAAAATATTTTCAAAATATATTAAACGAATTGTGTTTGTTTAAATAATTGTAAATTATAAAACAATGTTAATAAATATTCCTCTAGACCAATAACAATATTTTTTTAGAAAAAAAAAGGATTTTGGATAAAAATTATTTAAACCAATTTTATTTTTTTAAATATTTGAAAATTTATGAAGTAATGTTGATGAATATTTCGCTTGACCAATATAAATAATTTTTAGTAAAAAAATACGAGAATACAGTGCTCAAAAGGTCGATTTTATGAAGAATTGACATTTTTAGTTTTAAGGGTAGTTTTATGGTACTCGTAGGGGTGTGTTAGTGGTGTCAAATCAATAGGTCTAATACATTAAATTCTTCATTGGGTAATTTTCTACAAGCCCCTATACTTTCCCGCCACATTTTTTCAAACCCTAAAAAATTATTCCAAAAAATCGAAAAAATTAGTGTTCCGCATGCACTTTATTTGGGAAACTTAAAGTCAAAACCGACACCTGTTAAAGCCAAATTAAAAAAAAAAAGATTAGCGAATTTCTGTTTTCCATTAGGGATCAATTAGGGGGGGGGGGGGTCTTTGCCCTCTAGCATGAAGAAAAGTTATTATGCATTTTTGGACCACCCTAATAAGCACAGATGTCCTGTCTTTTTAGTACGTGGTTTACGTCGAATCAATTTTTGAAATAAATTCTCTAATTTTTCGACAGATTTTTCTAATTTTGAGGAATATAAAATGAAAAGAATATTAAATCGTTGAGGTTAGAAAAAAATATACACACAGATTCAAATTTAATATAAAGAGATAGAATGAAGTATAGAAAAAGATAAGGGTCCTGGGTTATGAAAGATAGAGAGAGAGATTGATAAAGATTGAAATTCTTAATAGATACATAGATTAAGGGATAGAAAATTATGGAGATTCGAAATAAGATTAGATGACGTTTTGTGGGTGCAAAGTCACCCATTGTGAGAGATAAAATAGTCGTATATTTTCCCATCCCCCGATTTCTATATTTTTTAATCTTTCCACGTCCAGATGGGTGACAAAAAAAACGATAAGACAATTTTAGAGACGATTTAAAATGCACTTTTAAAATTAGGACTTTTTTCTAGTTCTCATTTTGATAATACATGAAGAAAAAATATTCATTCTGTAAAAAGGAATCAATTGACCTGGATAAATAGCTCATTTTAATACAATATGATTAAGTGTTGTTTAATTACAATAATTAATTTTTTAAATATCCAAATGCTTTAACTTTTACAATTTGATACTTGTGACTTTATAAAAATAAATTAAAATAGTTCCTCTTTGAACGTATCTTTTGAATTAATGTTGTCAGATGGAAACCATTGTTCTTTAATGTATTTAATGTTAACAATAACTAGCAATAATAAGCAATAACAATAATAATAAATTCTTTCTCTGGGAATTATGTTGTCATTGAGAAAACTTATTCACATTTTATACCTAAATTATATAAAATTCCACACATTTATATTGTATGAGTATGTGAAAACGAGTTAAAGCTTTGCATTAGTGATTTAAATATTCATGAAGAAGACTCTTCTCGGAAATTTCCTAAAGACTTTCAATTAAATTTAATGAATAATGTTCGAATATATTATTATTTTTGAATAATTCACACTTTAAAATTTTCGGGTACATGAAATATTATTTTTTAATAAAAAGACACTCATGGTGTAATGTGTATTATTTTAAATTTATTTTACTCGCAACCTACAAATTTGATTACCTTCGTAAAATGACATTTACATTTTACAATCTTTTAATTTACATGATTATTAGGAAATTACGGATATGTAGATATGTGCCAGTTAAACAAAATATTTCTTTTTCACACTGAAAAATGGTTCCAGCAGCCAAAAATTTAGGGTCTTTATCAGTGAGAGTTAAAATTTATCCTTGCAAATAAATGCAGGTTGAGGTACGAGAGACACATGTGAGCTAAATTCCAGACGAGCGATACGAGAATCGACATACTGTGTTTTATAAAGTATTTATACCTGTAATACATACAAAGCACAAGCTGAAAAGAAAAATTGCGTGAAGGTGTTTCAAATTTATGGATGATCCACATGCTACACATGTGCATTATTTTATTGTGGAACTCGTATACGGAAGTAATTAATTTTATTTTAATTTTTATACTCTTTAAAAACAAGAATGAACTTAGAAAGCATCTAGAAATTATGGTATGAAAAATGTCACAAAAATTGTTTTTTTATCCACCCTTTTATATTTGATAACTTAGATAGCAATTAGTTTGTCAAGGAGTATATGTTCATTTTAGATTTGAAATCATTCCATTCATAAACTTTATCAAATTTAAGGCCTCTCAATTAAAATGCTTTACTTTAAATTTAGATTATTAGGGCTTAAATAAATTTTCAATTACTTTTACTTGCAACAAATGTGTAGAGAGTAAGAACTCAAGTGATTTAAATTGCATTTGGGGAATTCATTCATGGTTCCAAGGTTCTGTAGCAAGCGCATTATGTAATTATTATTATTTAAAAAAAAAAATAAATTACTGCATATGATACATTTTACTCGAAATTATTCAGTTTTTGATTATAGTATAATTTCTTTCAATGCAATCAAATTATAAAATAGTACAGCAGATCCATTCCGATAGCATCCCACGAGAAAAACTAGTATTGGATTGCTTTCAATACTCTCGAAGCTGTATATGAACTAACTATGGTTCAATTTGGTTGCAGGTTGTAGGTGGTTTTTGGGCTCTCCAAGCCACATCAAAATTATTTTACAAAATCAATCATAACACAAAGAAATCCTCCCTCCCCCCACTTGGAGAATAAGTACAAGAAAAAATGTATCCGAAGATTGGGCTGGCTTTTTGTTGACCAAGAATAAGAAAATAAGCTGTCCGAAAACGATCCATAACAATAACACCAGCCAATAATTAAAAAACTTGATTTTAAAGCAAAAAAATATATGAGTCAAAAGGTTAATGTTTTTTTTTGTCTTCAGAAAAGTAGGCTAAAAATATTCTAAATAGAAAATAAAAACACCATTCCAAGACTCTAGTAGATACTGCCATCCATACCATCCATAGTAATATTTAACTATCCCAGTACATTTAACGAACCTCGTCTCAGCTGCCTTTAACTAAAACATTGTGAAAAATTAAAAATTAAGAAAAATCTGACCCTATTTTTTCACGATACTCTAGTTGATATTCACACCTACATAATAAAAATTAAACCATCCCAAAAACCACTCCTGGAACATTTAACATACCCTATCTCAGCTGCTGTCAACTACAACCGACAAAAAATTTCAAATTAAAAAATATCAAACGAGTATCCTTTGCAAGACTATTGGATATTCGCATTCCTACAGTAATATTTTACAATCCCAAGAAACAATCCCTGTGACCCATTTTAATTTATAGATTCAAATATCTTTTAAACTACCGCATCAACAAAAAAAAAACGGTTCAGACAAAAATTGACCAGAACATAGAAGGGTCTTTAAATTGTAACATCGATTTTGACCTTAAAGTCAATTTTCAAAGTCATTTCAGAGTCATGACGATTTTTTCAAATGGAAATTCCTATTTTTAAGTGCGGATTTGAATAAAGTGGAAAATTTTATGTGAAAATTTTATAATGCAAAGCAAATGTCCAAAAAAACGATCAGACGCCCTTTTTCTGAATCATCGTGGTTTTCTGAGTAAAACCATCGTTTTGCATAATACGGTTTGATATAAAGTGTTACGCTCTATTCAAAACCGTAGTCAAAAATAGGAGTTTCCGTTTAAAAAAATTTGCTTGACCTTGAGATAGCTCTGAAAATTGAACACAAGGTTAAAATCAATAGTACAATTAAATGAACGCCAATGTCCTGGTCAACTTTTGTCTCCACCGTTTTTTTATAGGTGGAGTAGTTTAGAAGATATTTGGATCTATAAATTAAAACGGGTCACCCTGTATAATAAACCCCGTCTCAACTGTCTTCTACTAAGACAGCTAATATAATTCAAATTAAAAAAAAACTCCACATAATTTCATAAAACTTTACTTGCTACCCCTACCCACACAGTAATAATAAAAAAATGTCAAAAACTCCCTTCACTACATCTAACATATCCAGGCTCAGCTGACTACAGCCAAAATAGCGCAAAAACTCGAATTTTAAATAATCACCACAGACATCTTTCCAAAACCTAATTTAATATTCCCATCCCTGTTGACAAAGTATCTGGAAGTATTATTTATTATAAAATTGTTAGCTGATTTTAGTTAAATGCAGTTGAAACAAGGTTTTTTAAATATGCTAGGTGTTTGAGAGGTATAGGGGGGGGGGGGTATTGCTTTAGTGATGGAAAAGTCTACGTGGGTAGGTATTTGAGGTGGCTCTTGGGAGACTTTGATGATTATAATGCGCATGTGGATATCAACTAGAAACTTGCACAAGTATCTAGTGTGATTTTTTTTCAATTTGAAATTTTTTTAGCATCAGGAGTTGTTTTTACGGTCATTAAATATTACGCTAGGCATGGAGTTCTCTGCTAAGGTCTTGGAAATGTGACTTGTTTAATATTTTAAATTTGTACTTTGTTTGTCTTTTTTAGTTGAAGTCCGCTGAGTTGGGGTATGGTGAATGTTCTAGGGGTGATTTTTTAGTGTTTTTTATTATACTATGAGGATGGGGATATTAACTCAAATCTTGAGAAGGTGTCTGGGGTGATTATTTTCAATTTCAAATTTTTTTAGGTGTTTTACATAAGGACAGCTGAGATAGGGTCATTTGAATGTTCTTAGGTTTATTTTGTAATATTGATCACTATTATCAAAATGTGGATATCAAATAGACTCTTCTGAAAGTATCCGCTATGTTTTTTAAAATTATTTTGTTATCTGTTTTACTAGAAGGCAGCCAAGACAGGTTTCGTTGAGTATACTAGGGGTTCTTTTTGGGTTTTTGAAAATTGCTATAGCCTATAGTAATTTTAAACAACCAAAAAATAACCTATAGTCTATAGAGATTGAGTTACTTATTAATGTCTCAAGAAGTTAAGTGGTTTTAATATCTTTAGTTGAATTTTTTTACTGATTTAGTTGAAGGCAGCTGAGATGGAAAATGTTAAATATTCTAGGGATGGCGTTCTGTTGTTTTTTACTATGCTTTGAGGATAAAAATATTTACTTAAATCTTGAAGAAGGTGTCTGGGTTGATTATTTTCAATTTTAAAAACTTTTAGCTGCTTTAGTTAAGGGCAGCTGAGATACGGTAAGTTGAATGTGCCTAGGGTGGCTTTTAGGAGTTTTGATCACTATTATGGAAATATGGATATCAACCAGAGTCTTTTTAAAGTATCCGCTGTAGGTTTTTCAATTAGAATTGTTTTAGCTATTTTATTAGAAGGCAGCTGAGAGGAGTTATATTAAATATTCTAGGAGTAGTTCTTGGGGGCTGTTGAATATTGCCGTAGAGATGTGGATATCTACTAGAGTTTTGAGAAGGTATCTGGTGTGATTAGTTTCCAATTAATTTATTTTTTACTGTTTTGTTTTTATCACTGGGTGTTTGGGAACATGGCATTATTCTGTTCCTTGATTAATACTGTGAATGTGGGCATACGTGTTTGAGTCTTACGAAAGTAACAGGTGTAAAAACTTTTTTAAATTAACTTCTAGCTTAAATTTTTCTGTTTAATGTGTAATTTATTAACTAGGGATAGGTTTTAGTGTCATGTATTATTTTTCGACAATTAATTTCGTTATTTCCGATGAGGGTTCATTCTGTAAAGTAATTTTTGGATACACTGGCGGACTAAAAAAAAGCTCAAAATCCTGATATTCTCATGTTTTCGATACGTTTGCAATTATTTTTAAAGATTTTGAAGAGCCTAAACAAATCCAAAAATGCTAACTGCTAGCGCCTCCACTCTTAATTTATTCTTTTGGGGAATATAAAATATCCAAAAATTAACATCGTTGTCCAAAAATAGACCAAAAATAGCCTAATATAGCCCAATATTATAGCATAAAGAAAAATTTCAAATTGCATTGTCGAGGTTTGAGCGAAACAGACCTGTATTTAGCCACAAATTTAACTTTGAAATCTCGATTTACCATGAGTAAGAGCCCAACAATTGTCTAATTGAGAAAAAGAATTGCAATAGGTAAGAAAATCCCTGTATCCTAAGGACAGCTTGATGTTTCCATATTGGCTAAGCTACATTTTTAAGATATCAATTGACAATTGTTTTGAGAGTGAAATTTTCTCCACTTTTTATTACCACCCATTCTATCCAAGTAAATTTGTGGTTCCCAATCTTCCTTCAGTGATACAGCTTTCCGTTATGTGTCTGCCTGATTGTGAAACTCTCGTATTTGCTACAGATTCTCTAGGGTGAAATATCGTAATAAGTTGCCTGGCACGTAGTCCCTGGTGATCGTGACCTACCCTCAATATCGCTCAACTTTATCCTTGAGTCAATCTGGTGTCAATTTTCTTTTTAAACGAGAATATTAAAGAAACCAAAATTAAATCTCTTTAAAAGTAACATTGGATGTTGATATTAGGGAAATTTTATTTAGTATATTATTTTTCTTTTCTAATTTTAAAGGTGTATAGATGCATTTTCTGTAAATAAATGGTCAAAGGACTTAAAATGAAGATTAATTTCCTGTTGAAATCAACCAAGCGAACAGTAACCAATTCGTCCAGGGATCCTGGGAAAATGTGGTTTTGTATTAAATTCCCTGTTGGGTAATATTGGTTAACCATGCTAGCCTTGAATTCCAGCTTTGATACGGAATGCCTGTCTTTCTATCGATATCACTGGCTTAGGAATAGCAATTCTCATCTGACCAGTGTGATCCACTTTCAAACAAAATGTCTATCAGTACTACTGTTGGAGCATAGAAGCAATTATATCTTGTTTTCTTCTATCATGTGAAGTGAGGCAGACAACGTTGGTGAAGATTTAAAAAAAGAAAATAAATTAGAAGCTGTTTTCGAATTTTAGAAGTTCATTTTTAAACGTATTGCAAAATAAGTTGTTATTATTAAAGGTAGGCTGATTTTGTTTAATTCTTATAGCATAGTGTTCAGATAAAGTATCTTTTATTTACGGAAATAGTTGGCAAATATCAGAAAAATCCCATAATTTTATTCGCATCTCTGTTTTCAATTTCAGTGGGAGGCTTTTCATTTCTCTTTCGTTAAGAAATTTGCTAATGTTTCGAATTTAAGTTATACATTTTCACGGAAATAATTGAAGTAAAACTTGTACATTTCCATAAAGCCTTTATGGCTAAAAAATCAAATTTTAATTGATAAGAATAGAACTATATTGAATAAGAAAATTTTTCTAGTGTTTTTTCAACTTTAAAATACAATTTTAAAGATTTCTATCAATCTCAAGCTAGTACCGTAAAACATGGCTAATCGGGAAACACAACATCTTGAATTTCGAGAATTATATATTGAATTTTCTGGGTTGACAAACAATGCTGCGTTTTATTACGAGAACTTCAAATATTTTAATCGGTCGTGTTCGCTTCTGAAAAATTTTCTAAAAGAAACTTCTCGTGCATTTATTTGTTACAAAAAATATCGTCTAATCTATAATTTCCGATCGAATTCGACCAATAATATAGGACAAATCAGAACAGTAGTAAAAACGGATATTTCAATGAATATGAATTTTGTAATTTTTTTGAATTTTAAAAGTCTTTCAATTATTAAATAAGTAATTATTATTAATTGCTATTAATTCATTCATTCAAAACCTAAATAATTAAAATCCTGTATTTGAAATATATAAATCTTCTACTTTCGATTAGCTAAAAAAAAACTAGTTTGGAAAAAATAGTTATTTTGCAAAAAATTAAATAATATTTTATAAACATTTAAAAATATTTCAAAATTTGAAAATATTTATATTTTTTTTAACATTTCTAAATATCATTCAATGTAACTCGAATTATTCCTAAAATTGTGAAAAATATTTGAAAATTAAAAGAAATGCTATAAAATCTTCCAGATTTTTTAGGCATTTTCATATATCTTTTAAAATATATATATTTTTAATTTTCCTTCGAAAACTAATTCTTATCTAGTTTCTTATTTTATTAAAGCCTTTCAAAATCCTTCATAAGATTCGAAATTTTATTTCATAACCTTTTCAAATCTATATTTTGTTTTGAAAAAAATGGTATCCCATTTCAAAATATAAATTAGCTTTCAAATATTTTAAAACCTTCCTAATAATATCTTCTAAATTTATTTGAATCTTTCTTAAAATTTTTTTAATTCTGAAAGAATTAGGAAAATTGTCCTTAAATCTTTTAGGTTCTTTTAAAATAAATTTGGAAATCTTTCGAAATGCTTAAAAAATTTTAGACAGTCTTTAAAATTTCATTTTTTTAAATAAAACCTGATATAAAATTTTTCTCAAGAATCTTAAAAAATTTATTTATTCTTTCGAAACTTCTTAAAACTCTCAAAATGCTTCTAAATTTGTCCGTAATATTAAAAAATCTGAATATTGCTTTACATTTTTTAAGTTCTCTTCAAGCTTAAAATTATATTCGACTCTTTGTAAAAATTCTAAATATTTTTTTAAGTTTACTCAAATCTTTCCTAAATTTCTTTTTTAATTCTGCAAATTAAACATTTTAAGTCTCTGCTTTTTAAATTTATAAAAAATCTTTTAAAACTTGCCTTACAGTCTTCCCAAAATTTTTTTGTCCAAATTCTTTAAGAATCTAAATTTCGTTAAAAAATGTTTTGAAATCTTAAGAATTCACTTCAAATAATTTTAAAAAATAAATAAAATATATCACTTAAAATTTGTTTTTAATTTTTTAATCCTTTCAAGTTTTAAATTATTATTTATTTATATCTATTTGAAACTTATAAATGCCTTTCAAATTTTTTTTAATATTCATAAATCTCAGAATTCTCTTTGTGGTAAGATTTTTTAAAGATAAATAATATATAATGTAGTTATAATATTTTATTATTTATTCAAAAAAGGCCAATTATAAATAAAAAAATATACATTCTTATAATTCTTATTAGCATGTATAGAAAAGCACAGTTTCCTATGGAAAAATAAATTTAAGCAGCATAAGTGTTTTTAATAGGCTTATAATAACGAAAATATTGATTTAATTGTTCGTGTTCAAATTTCTGAATCAAAAGTTTCGTTGTAAAAAAAATCTGGTGAAAAAAGAAGAATCTTGTCACGATCAAACGTTTTCTGAAGAATCTCGAACGAAAGAGACCAGACGGTATTAGAGTATCGTAATGGGGAACAGAGATTAAGTAAATTATTATCGATATGGGCACTCAAAATCTTTGGATTTCATGACTTGCTATTTTTTTTTTTTTAGTGAAAAGCGGGTCTCCCGCTTTAACCCGAATGCTCCGCATAGCCCTGTGTATGATATGCCTTTCCTACGTATCTAAATTTTACTTCAAAATACCTGAGCAATCTTCAATTCTCCAGTTTGCTCAGAAACATTTCTTATTTCCGTTTCTCTACTGCATTAACTGGAGTAAGATGGAGGAGCTACACTTTGCGAAGAAACTTCTCTCGAAGATTTGAATAGTGCTTACTCACGGGTCAGTGGATCGATCAATATGAGAGAAACTTTGAATCTAAGGAAAATTTTGAGCGAGTCAATGACTACGGTGTAGAAATCTAGTTGCTCATCCAATGGACACAGGGTCGATAGTTAGTGGCCAACTCACGAGTTTTAAGGGGAAAACTTGAGAGATGGAGGTTAAGCTGCATAAGAACTGGTTCTAAGGATATTCAAACTCGATGGGGTTAGTCTCAAGCGAAATCCAGTCTTCATTGCCGACAAACATTTCCTATAAATCAACTCTAATTTGCTAGTGTTGGTCACTGGGGTGAAGGTACGTGTTAAATAGCGGAAACAAATTTTGGCAATATGGCTACTTATGGTGCGACCGATGCGCCGTGAGTGCCTCCTGGCAGAACTAAATTTACAAAGCGAGCTGCGGGCACTTACATTTTTACCACCCTTGTCACTTTGTGTATTTTTTTGTTTCGTAGATTTAGAGTACTTAAAAATTAAAAATCGAATACACCTTTTAATGAGTATCGTTTCAGGCTTATTTAGTATGCAAAAGAATATGTTTTCAGAGGAGTTATTGTAAAAAGAGGCTGTGGAAATATCTTCAAGCAGGTACTCGTGTCCCCTGACCTCGAGAAATGATTTTACATGATGAATGGCAAACTGTATGACTTTAAACTACCTAGAAAGGACCCTAGATCGGCCTGGCACGGAAGTCAGATTTGTTATCGGAAGTTCCTATGCCAGCTTCACCCCCGTGGTGTTGGTCTTGATTGGTCTTGATATCAGGCGTGTATCCAGCGAGCACGGTAGCACGACTTCCATGTATTTTTTTGATCAGATATTTTCTGCGTCAACAGAGCCATCTTCAGTTGGACTCGATGAACTAAGAGCTCTGTGACGTCATATAAAGTTTAAATTCTTAACCTCAAGATTTGTGTACGTTGCTTGACGTTTGTTGACCAGACGTTGCTTTCGCCATTGCTAATCAAATTTTGTTCATGGAAATAGCGGATTAGTGGTTCATGCGTTGAACTAAAATTAGGAAAATTTACCCGTAAGTATAGTAAGTATAACTTACGATATCAGTGTTTTTAACAGCGAGACTCGTTGTAACTGTTGCAAGAAGAATGTTACAACGGAGTTGTTCTGTAAAATTTGTTGCATATACCCACAGCTTTTTACATTTTACGCTCTTTAAATACAGGCAGGGTCGGATTTATGGCTGGGCAGCGGGGGCGAAGCCCTGGGGCCCCCACAGGATTCGAGCCTATTCGAGCCTAAGGATTTGAGTATATCGGAGCTACACAAGGCTACCGATTACTTAGTGAAGCTGTACAATGACAATCTGGAAATCAGTCTTGGGAATGAGTTGGTCCAATTCGTAGCATTAACAGTTGCTTTTAAGAAGGACTACAATGTCGACAGTGAAACAAAAGAAATATTCTTCAACAGGATTCTGATGAATAACAACTTAAGCGCTGCATTTTCTAACATTGAGATTACGTTGAGAATGTACTTGGTATTGATGGTGGCTAATTGCAACGGAGCACGTTCATTTTCCAAAATAAAAATTATTAAAAATAGGCTACGTACGACGATGACACAGAAACGTCTTGCACATTTGTCATTGCTCAGTATAGAGAGTGATTTACTTCGAGCAATGGACTTCGGAAAGATCAGTTATGATTTTGCCTCTAAGAAAGCACGTGAAGTTTCATTCACTTATATGTACTAATCTATCAACTGCAATGAATATTTTCAAAAAATTCTAAGAAAAATATGCATTTTAATAGTGCAAATTTGTTTTTCAAACGTAAAAATGAAATTAATAATATATTTT
>JAAAKG020067436.1:0-17499 GCA_010014905.2 Druon quercuslanigerum
TACTGTTGTGTTGCCTTTATCTGCAGGTAATATTATAATTTCTTTATTCTTATTCAGTTCTTTAATTGCGATTTTTTTCCCGTTTTGTTAAGTTTCAGGAGGGCATTTGGGGTTGGCGTAAAATGTTAGGCTTCCTACGCCGTATGTCATTCGCTTTTTCATGTAGAGGGGTATATATTGTGGATTCTAAATTACTGATTATTTCTTCTTTCGGGATTTTGGAGGGAGCTACTGCAAAATCGTGTCCTTTAGATAAAACTGAAATCATTTCGTTGCTAAGAGGATAGTCAAAGATGTTTTTTACTCTATTAGTTAGTTCTGTACGCCTTACTGGAAGTAATTTATCGAATTTAATTTTCTGTTTTTTAGTTTGAAAATCGCAGGCCAATCGCATGCAACGTAAAGAGTATACATAGGAGCAACATAACCTAATACCTCAGTTTCAGGTCAGCCCTAAAGAAGTGAACTGCAATGTTCACGAAACGTCGGCAAAATTCGTAGTTTTGTACACGATTGAAACCCGAAATATCTACTTTATCCTAATGAATCATCGTGAAAGCATCAAATCTATTATTTGATATTTGTTTATCTTTATAGTAAAACTGAAGCATTTTTCAAACAGGATCTTAAAATTAATTCGTTAAAAATAATTTAGTCTCAAATTTTGTGTCACGGTTTAAAAAATTTGTAGTTGAATCTGAGCTGCAAAGCTAGCTTTTATAGTATGGACATGACTTCTTCTTTGAATAAAAATGCACCTGGGCTCTCATGGAGCGCTCCCAATATTTATTTTTAATTAAATACGTAACGAAGTTCTTGTTTCTTAACCTTTACGTCATGAATCATTTTTTTACAGAACCAAAACCAAATCCTACTGGAGGAAAATCGTCTGTAAGGTATCGTGACGCGCGCACTGGGCTTTATGCACACGGATATGAGGCTGATAAATACATGCAACAGTGCCACCACCAGTAAAAACGGTATCACTTGTCCCACCAGAAATGCAAGCAAATATTCCACCACTAAGCATAACAGGAATGACATCAGCAACAGCCGTACACATAAAAGAACCATCAACACCTAAAAAAACACCATCAAAATCAGAAACTTCAACATCACAGGCATCCCAGAAACCAGGCTCAAAATGCAATAAGTGAGCAAATCAGAAATTAATAAATTGTTCTGTAAGGTGGCGTGTGGCTGTGGGTGTCACACTTTATTTGAACACAATAGCTGGAAGGTGGTTCAAGACAGATTGATGAACAAGGGCTTATTGTCACTTCTAATATCTAAAAATTTAAAGAAGGAATTTTTAAATATATACCGAACTCTCGATTTCAGTTCCCCCGTTTTCAGTCTTCATAGAACTGCTGGCCCCTGCAGTTTTTCAGAAGAGCAGGGTGAGAGCGGTCACGAGAGCCGCCTTGGAAGAGCCATTGCACAATAGCATGCTTCTTAATGGGAGAGCTTAATTTGATCAATCAAAAAAATTACTTTTTTTGTACAAATTATTATTAAAAGTTTATAGTTGATTCGTGAGATAAAGTTGAAGCCTCACTTTTCAGCTTTAAAAAAAAATTTAGTATTTCCAATCAGTTTTTATTGCATAGCTTTTAATTTCACAAATATAACATTATTGCTTGCAGAACGGAATTTGAAAGTAGATTTTTTTTAATGCATACCATTTTTTATAACAAAAACTAAAAATAACCCGATTTTAAAATTCAAACCCCATCTGCTTTAGAAAAAAAGTCTATACATTTTTTTTAAATTAAAAAATTTGTTTTATTCAATTCAAATGTTTTTTATTAAAATTTTATCACATAAAACTTCTTCTCTTGGGCTAAAAATTTAAATGTTTTGCTGCAAAATTATGTTTTTTTTTTAATTTTTTGTTAAAAATTGATCTTTTATTTCAAACATATTTTGACTGAAATATTAACTATTAAATTTTTATTTTTTATGAAAGATTCATTTTTCAGTTTAAAATAATATATTTCAGTGAAAATCAGTGTTTTCGTTAAAAATTGATTCAATGCAAATTTAACTGTCTATTCTTTGTTTAAAATAAGCCTCTTTTCATTTAAAAGAGAATCATTTGGAAGAAAATTAATGTATTTTATTAAAAATCGTCTCTTATAGTTTACAATCAATGTTACTGCTTATTAATTAATATTTTGTCGTTTGAAAATCATTTTTCTGTTTAAAATTTAGCTTCTTAATAGAAATTCGTTTTTCTTTTCTTTAAAAATAATCTTTTTAATTAAAAATTCAACTATGTGTTTAAAAATTGATTTTCATAAAATTATTCTTCTTGTTTGTGAATTTGTTTAAAAATTAACTCATTTCTTTGAAATATTTTTCTCTGCTTTAAAAATAAATAAATTAGTTCAAAATGGGACTTTTTAATTGAAAATTCATTATTTTTGTTCGAAAATTTAAGTATTTTTTTAAATTTCCTTCTTGCAGTTCAAAATTATTTTGTAAGTGAAAATTTAACTATTTCATTGGATATTTGTTTGTTGTTTAAAATAATGTTTGAACTTTAAAATTAAATATTTTATTTGAAATTGATCTTTTTCTATTTTTGCCGAAATTTTGTGTTTCCAGTAGACATTTAATCTACTTGTTGAAAAACTTTTTTTGTGTTAAAAATTGAAATATTTCATTATTAAAAACAGCAGATGTTATAAAAACACGTAATTTTAATTCTGTCAGTATATACTAATGCTTTGTTTGTAAAATTCAGAAATACGTAAGAAAACATGAACGCTAATTAGAACATGAAATTTTTTCTCTTGAAACTGTATGACGTACACTTTTAATTTATTTTATAAATAAATTTCATAATTTTATTATTAATTTCTATTAAATAAGCTATTTTTAATTTATTTAATTTAAATTTTCGCAAAACTCGGACCCGAACAGATCGTACTCCCTGATGAGAGTGGTAAACCCCCCCAGTGGAAACGCTTCAGGCGGTCCTGACTTTGGACTAAAATCGAGAGTTGGGTGTATTTATGCAACAACGAAATTTAAAAAAATTATAAATCATAAAAATCATTTATCCTGAAAAATCTCTTTTTTTACAGGTAAACTTTTTTCATTGCATAATTCAAAGTTCATATGAGAATGAAAAAGACTTCTGGAATTAAGTCGTTTTTTCTACCCTTTATGTATTTTTTTGTTTTAAATCGTTTTAATTTAATTATTTTTCTTAATTTATTCAATTTTTGCTTATTTTGTTAAAAGTGAAACTATTTTGTTAAAAAATCACTTTTTTTGGCCCAAAATTTAACTTCTTGGTTCAAGTGAAAATAATTGGTTAAAAGTTGAACTTAATTGTTAAAAATTCATTTTTTTTATTAAGGATTTATCTCTTGGTTTATTTTGGTTTATTATTGATTTTGTTAAAAAATTAATCCTCTTGATCAAAAAATAAACTATTTCGTTGAAAATCCTAATGGTCGGTTGAACATTTAACTCTTTTATTAATTTTTTTTATTTTTCATGTTAGTTGAAAGTTAATTTCTTTGGATAAAAATTTGAAAATTTTGCTACAAATTCGTTCTTCGTTCGGGTTGAAGATTGAATTTTTTTGTTTAAAGTTTAATTAGTTAGTTAGAAATCAATCTTTTTTAATTAGGAATTTATCTCTGGCCGAAAATTGGACTATTTCTCTAAAAATAGGTTGTTTTTTCAGATGAAAATTCAATTTTTCAGTATGAAATTCATCTATTTGATTCAATATTATTTTTTTTTCAGATGGAAATTCAAGTTCTTAGTAGAAAATTTATTAATTTGTTTGATAATTAATTATTTTTCAGATAGCGAATCTTCTTGGTAAAAAATATACTTTTTGTTTCAAAATTAACCTATGGTTGAATGTTTATCTCTTTTTTTGAAAGTGATCTTTCTTTCAAGATTTATCATTTTAGTTAAAAATTAATTCCTTTGGTTCAAATTTTATCTTATATAGCTTAAAATTTAGATATTTGGTTGTTCATAATATATTTTAACATAGGATTTTATGAGCTTTAGAAGATATTGTAGATTTCTTTTATCTAACTCTGTTTTTTTTTTGAATGACTAAACGAATTATTTATACCAAATTTCAGCCGAATAGGTTAATATTCACATGTGGTCCAAAAAACTCAAAGTTTGTCATGCCATTAGCATGGGAAAAGTACCGTACATTTGCAAATGTTTTTTAAAAATATTTTATCGAAATCCTTTGGCTCTGAATAATTATAATCTTTAGACTCTGTAAAAAAAATATCTTTGCACAATTTTTTTTTAAATTTATAAAATGGCGGATCCCTGAATTTCAACAAAAATTTAATTTTTACAATTAATAACAAAATCTTGCCAAATTCTTACAAAAGGCAGATTTATGTATTAGAAAGCAAACGATAGCAATTAAAATTCAAAATTACAAAAAAATAATAATGATTGAACAAAATTTCTTTTTCAAACTCAATATTTATTTTTTTCTTGGTGACAAATTTCCGCGTGTAAAATAAAATGGTACATTATTTTAAAGCAGAACAGATTTCGTAATGTATCAAACTCAAAATTTTGAATAATTCAAAATGCACCTTACGAAATACTTAAGAAATTTAATTTTCTATGCGTTTCGTCCAAAGATTTTAAAATTTTGAAAAAAAATCAATTGTATTGTTACAAAGTGGTGTAAGCAGATCTCGAAATTTTCACTAAAGTGAAAATGGCGCGTCGTTACTATTTTCAAAGGTTACATAATTTTAAAAATTTAAATAAAATATTAAATACTAATTCAGAAAGAATTTAGTGATTGTCCATTGCTTGAAAATTTCGTCAAGATGCAGTAGCCTGGGACTTTTTTTTCTTCATGAACTTCAAAAAATGTTCACCGAATAGTCAGAAATTTTGATTTTTTTATTATTACCAGACATTTTTTAATTATTAAATTAATCTTTATTCAAAATTTAAAGATCTTTGGATAAAACGCATAGAAAATACAAGTTTTTAAGTATGTCGTAAGGTGCCGTTTTAAATTTTTCAAAATTTTGACTTTAATGCATCAAAAAATATATTTCATTGCAATACTGTAGCCTTTTCATTGACATCTAAATTTTGTCACCGAGAAACAGAGAAATAATGAGTTTGAACAACAAAATTCGGGCAGCCATATTCAATTATTTCAAAATTTAAAATTTTAATTTGCATAATCTGCTTTATAATATGTAAATTGGCCTCTTTTAAGATTTTGACGTAATTTTTTTATTAATTATGGAAATGGTAATCTTCGATCATATTAAGGGATCAGCTATTTTGTAAATTAAAAGAAAAAAATATTTTTAGTGCGGGTATATTTTTGGAACATAGTCTCAAGACCGTAATTGTACAGAGCCAAATGTTTCTGATTTAATGTAAAAAAATTAACTGTATTTGAAAGTTTGCTGTACTTTTTTCAGACGAATAATCCGAAATCGAAAAATGAGAACCACCCTAATGCTGGGGTATGAATATTTTAAGATAAAGAAGTATTTATTTTGTATTCTTTTCATAGGATAAGCGTCCATATTTAAATTATAAGAACATATGCGTAAATTGTTTATTTAATTTAAAATACTCATTAAACGTAGTATTTAAAATGGGAACACAATAAATATTTAGAAATTAAGGAATTTTTCTCATTGTTCTAAGCTTGCTCTAGTAATTTTTAAATATTTTTTTCCAGAAGCCAAAATTCCTCATGCTGTACGCAATATTAACAGTCATTATTTTAATAATGTGAATCTGGCTAAGCACCTTCACCTGCAATCTGAGTGGTTTCTGGAAGACCGATATAAGCACCGCAAAGCAGTAAACCTTCGCAACCCGGTCAAACAAATAGTTTATCAGGCCCTTTACCCTATTACTTAAATCTTTTCAAAATACAATATAATTTAGAAAAACAACCTCATTTTTCTTGATAAAAAGGGAAAGTTAATCCACCCTGTGCAACATTCCCAAGTAGGAAAGGATGTCCCTCTAGTAACCCATAGATATATTAAACAAACAATATAGATATACAATACTCATGTGACAATCCTAAATAAAAACTCTGTAGAAACTAAATTTAAATTTACTTTATTAAATAACAATTCATTTTTTTGTTTCGTTTCTTCCTTAGTGGAAAAATCTTCTGGCTGTCTGATCTCAGATCTGGCGACGCCTAAACCTTCTAGTCATGACATTTTCGAAACAATGTCGGGGTGTTCAAAATCATAAAAAATAATAAATTACCACTAATAAAAATCATTTTTTTTTCTTATAATATTGACAGTCTAGTATGGCCCAGACCTGGTACTGGTCCGCCATCTATACCCTAAAAATTTCCAAGTGTCAAGAAGTTAAATCTTTTCACCTTTTTAAAAAAATGTCAGGGCCTCTAAAATCATACAAAATAAGAAATTAAACATTATTAAAAATAAATTTTGTCTTAAAAATTAAATATCATGTAATTATTATTCGTTATAAACTAGTATAAAACACCTGAGTATAAAGAACTTACAGCAAGAAAAATTAGTCAAAATAGGCACAAAAGAATTGTTTAACAAAATTTAAAAAAGAACAATGTTAAAAAGAGTGTAGAATAAAAATTGCTTTGAAAAATATGTGTGCAGAGAATTGTTCACAAAGAAATATATAAAAAAAAATTTGTGAGAACATTTTGGTGCTTATGCTACGAAATCCAGTAGATTTTAATTAATTTGAATTATTTATTTGAAACTAGTTTTAATTTTATTTTGGTAAACAGTTAATAAATCGACATATGTATGATGTTGCTTAATAATAAAACATTAACGAGAAAAAAGAACTGATAATGTTTTTTTTTGAAACTTTTTTGATTTGCAGCTTATGAGGATAGTGTTTTCAATGACTTTCAATTCTGTTGGTATAGAGTAATGAGTAAGGTTGTTAATTTTATGTTTATATAAAAGTTCCTTTTTGCAAGTGCTTATACTGTAATATTAAACAAAGATATAAAAATTTCCTAATTTATCAAGTACGATCAAAAAGCTCTTGATTTCAGCATCAGTATTGTTGCATATACAGGAGCGGCGCTTAAAATTTGGCCGCTCCTGTGCAAACAAATTGTTGCCGTCTCCCGCACTACCTATTTTCCTAAAAAAAAATTTTAATACCTTTTTTACATACGCATACTATTTGTTTATTTAAACATTATTACCAATACTTACATTATTATTATACACATTATTTACATATTATGAAGATGCAAAAGAGATTTGATTGCCTTACTTTAATCTATGCAAATTCTTTAAAACAGTTCAGACACATAAAATAAATTCACAATCACCCGCTTAATTGATATTTGAGTCAAGTTTGATAGTCTCCTTTCTTCCGATGCTGTTCGCAAGTTTTTATTTTCTTTTCAATTTTGAAAAGGATCGCTCGGTGCTTGTGACAGCTATTGACAAAGTGTTTAAAATTCGGTATGTTATGAACATTTTCGGAAACACAAGATGCAAGTTTTCTTTTAGTATTTACGTCAGAGTTACATTGGCACTCATGTTTCGCTCAAAGTAAGTTCTTGGTGCAACAAGCTGCACTTTTTAAGAATGCCCAACTCATCCGTCACTCAAAACGTAGTGCTAATAAATACAAAAAAGAAAATATTTTTGAATTATTTAATAAACTGAAACTACTCTCAAACAGATACTAACAAAGCAACACCTACTGTGAAGACTCAAGCGATCATGATACAGCTACACAGAAATGATGAAACTGATAGATGCCTTGTCCTGAAAAAAGTTTTGTGACGAGATATTTAAAGAAAGTAACATTCATGTGATTTAAAGTTTTTAAAGTTTACTGGTTCACTGTTCCTGTTTGTTTACTCTACCGGCCGTTCCCCTATGGCTGATATAATTAAATTCCTTATTAGGATGGTGATGAGGCAAGTGGAACTGTCCATTGCTTGATCCTCGATTATGCTCCTTTTTGCGGATAACACTGTATTTTTCGCTCAATCAGGACATGATGTTAGAAACAAAACAATAATCCTAGAAGGATATTGTGCTATGAATCGTTTTCAGCTAAATCCAAAAAGAGGAGAAAAAATTGCTTTCCGTAAATCTGGTAAATTAAAAAAATTAAGGCTACTGAAAGGAAATGATACTCACACACTTGAATTTGTCGATCACTACACTGTCAAAAATTTCTTTCGGGAACTTCAACTTCATGCATTTGAATTTATCATCTAAGGTAACGCTACAGTACATAATGTTGTAGTTTTCAAATGCTGGTATTGGTATGGTAACTCATATGTATTGAAATTTTATAATACAAGTTCAGTAGCCAGTAACACTTCTGTATCATACTTGCGGCTGGATATCGCGAGACTTGTTGAAGTGAAAAACTAAAAAAATGGAAATCATTTCTCAGAACACTTGTTTCTGGCAACAAAAAAAAAATTTCTGATGGAGACAAAACTTTTGTTAATATATGGGTGCTTTTCACAAAAGTGTCCCTCGCCGGATAGAGTTTTACAAAAAAAAATTTTGCACTTTTTCAACTTTTTCCTGTCGTAATGTGTTTTTCAGATATCCAAAAACAGTATCCTGAGTTGCGCAAAATTTAGGGTGTAAAGTAGCCCTTTTAAAACACAGATAAGGATTTTAATTTATCAAGTATATTTTCAAATCACCTACGCCAGACTTCAGGTATATCTGGCATGTATATTTTATACGAATGTATGTGAAATTTAGAAATATTACAAACATATTGCGCACTAAAGTTTAAAAGAAGAGTAAATAATCGAAATTTGCTCCTATTTGTAAATAGGTATCATTGTGAGGGCTTTCAAGTAATAATAAACCTTATGAAATAGCAATGACTTTTTAGTTAATATGGAATCCGTAATTCCTTGAAAATTAACACATTACATTAATTATTGGAATCTAAAACTAATAGCTTATTTGATAACCCGTCGTTTCGTGGGCGGATTTATATCGCTTTTGTCGTTTCAATGGCGTTTATTGGGCAAAACTGCATTGGTTTTATGATTGATTAAATATATTATGATTTTGATTCACGGAATTCACGGAATATGCCTTTTTTATGGAATTCACGGAATTCAAGGAGTTCGCAGAAATGACTGTAATCACGGATTTCACGGAATTAAAGAGATTCACGGAATTAAAATAACGCCCGGAATTCCTGCAATTCGCATAATTCGCAGAAATAAAGGAATTAACGGAAAAAATAATTTTCAGAGCCTAAGATATTTGTAGCCCATATAGGAAAATTGAAATTTTTTTCCTATTGTGACATTCAATTTTTATTAAACATCCCTTGTTGCTGCTGGAAAGTAATAATTCTTCTGGGAGCAGGAGTGTTGTTTAAATAAATCGATAAAAAAAAGTTTACAAAAAAATCCTATCTTAGTATCCAACTATTTTTGGTTAAGTTAGTTGGGTTAAAAGTGAGATATCTGACAAAAATAAATTTTCTATGATTTTATGAATCAAAATATTATAACTGATGTCATTCCAAATAAAAAACATTATTTTTTAAACAAAATGTTAAAATTCACAACAAGAAAAACCATTAATGTTAAACATTTTTTTCCAACAAAATTTTTTCTGGCCATCGCTTCTTATGGATTTTTGAAAAGTTATTGCATTTTGATAAATAACGTTTTTTTTATAAAATATTTTTTCTACAACTCAATTGTTTTTAATTTTGAAATTACATTTGTCTATGTTTTCTATCGCTTCTTGTATAGAACTAAATCGTTAGAACCATTTTTTAAAGAAAAGGTTTTTGAACAATTAATTATATTTAAAGATCACTTAGTTATTTTTAAAATTTAGAACTGTGGAATTAGAGATAATGCTTTTCCGGAAAAAATAGACCATCACTTATTAAAATACAATTACTTTTGAAAAATTGGTATCAAGCTACGGTAAGAAAAAGTTCAATTGAACAAATATGGTTAAAATTAATGGTTTTTTTTGTGAATTTTAAATATTTTTCACAAAAAATAATGCTTTTTATTTGAAATGACATCAGTTATAATTTTTTTATTTTTAAATTCGTAGGAAAACTATTTTTTTCAGATATCTCACTTTTCGCACGACCAGTACCTTAACAGTTAATTCTATCAGGTGAAAAAGTATAGCATTATGTTTGGTTATGAACCCATCACTTTGGTTTTAGGCTTTCATATTTAGTTAGAATTTTAATTATTTTCTTAAATCATTAAAAATTTAGTTATAAAGGAATTTGTTTTGGCTGAAAGTTAAACGGTTTTTTGAAAATTCATTTTTAGTTTAAAAACTCATTCTTTTTTCTTTTTAAAATTTATTCTATTGGTTTGGAAACTCATCCCTTTTGATGGAAAATTTACCTTTTTAGTACAAAAATTGTAATACTTTGTTGACATCTTTTGTTCCTTTGACAAAAGATATATATTTTTTTATTCAGAATGCAACTTAATTCTTAATTAATAATTCGCGTTTGTTAAGAATTCAAATATTTTGTTGAAAATTTATTAATTTTTTCTTTGGATACAAATTTAACTAGATGGTAAGAAACTTTTGTTAAAATTTTATTTTGTTAAAAATAGTTCGTTAAAAATTCATTTTCTAGTTTGAAAAATAAACTATTTTACTGATAATTCGGTTTCTTTGGTAAGCATTTATTCTTCAAAATAAAAATTTATATACTCTAGTTAAATATTCATTATTTTAGTTAAAAATGGAATTTTTTAGTGACATTTCAAAAATTTCTATTTGTGATTGAAAGTTAATTTATTTGTGTATTAGTTTCTACTCTAATGTTTTCCGTTAAAAATTGAACTACTTTGTTACAAATTTATTCATTTTATGGAAAATTCCACTATTTTGTTACTTTTTTTAATTAAGGAATTAGAATGTTAAGAAAAAATTTTCAGCTTAATATTTCAATATTTTGTTGCAGATTCATATTTTTGGGTTGAAAATTCAACCATTCTGTAAAAAAATAATTTTTCAAGCTTGAAGTTTTATCAATTAGGTTCATATATTTTTGTCTCTTGACTAAAGAATTTCGTGATTTAATGATTGACTCTTTTTATGAAAATTCGTCCTTTTGCTTTGAAAAATCTTTTCTTTTGGTAAAGGTTTTTTTTTTTTCTTAAAATAAAACTACCTTATGGTATTATAATCTGTAATACAATTATTACACTTTTTAATGAGAATTCATATTTTTTTGTTTAAAATTGAATTATTTGATTTAAATTCAAAGTCCTTTGCTAAAAAAAAACAATTTTTGTGTTGAAAATTCATCTCATTGGCTGAAAATTTAACTATTTTGCTGAAAAATCGTTTTTTTTGGTAATCAACCATTTTGTTACTGTACATTGAACTATTCTATTATTTATCAAACATAAATGCTATTAAGTTGAAAATTTAACCAATTGTTAAATTTTCAACTGAATATATGCATTTTTTCTAAGAGGATTAACTTTCTACTTTAAAGACCAATTTTTAACAAAAAATTCATTTTTTGTACGAGGAAATACACTATCAACTCTCATAGCGAATCTTGAACTGAAATAATTAAGTTTTGAAGCAGACTTTTAGTTTTCAAAAAGAGGAAATAATTGTTAGCAGAATAGTTACATCTTCAACTAACAAGATGAACTTTAAACTTTTAAAATTAATCTTCGTCAGATATTATTTTTTTTAAACTGAAATGATGATTTTTTATGAAGGTAGTTCAACTTTTAAACAAAGAAATTGATTTCTCAAAAAAATGTCATGGTTTATATTTCAGACAAACTTTTTTTTATATGAAATCAGAAACAGTATAATTTATCCAGGAAAGTCGTAAAAATTATTAAAAATTACGTAACCCTAATGCTCAACGGAATCAAAACAATTTTAAATAAAAAGAAGGTCTTATGACGTATGACATAACAGGTGCTAAGATTATTTGCTATGTGTCTATTAGATAATTATTGTGCTCTTTCCATATCTACATAAAATGTAAATTATTTTTTAAAAACTAAGAAAAATAATTATTGGAATTACTGGAATCAATGGAATTTAAGGAATTCCAGTAATTTCCATAATTGGCGGAATTAATCGAATTGAAAAAATTTAAGTAATTCATGTATTTAAGGAATTTAAGGAATTCACTGAAATTATGCAGTTCACTGAAATCACGGAATTTACAGAATACACTTAATTTATGGAATTTACGGAATTCATGGCATTCATCGATCTCTCGATATCTGTTAAGCAAAAAAAATTTTAAATTTAAACAATTTCGCAGGAAACTTGTTGCTGGCAAAAAAATAAAGTCCCTGGCAGATTCAAAACTTTTGTAATTATATAGTATACAATGCGTATATTCGTGGAATTTAAGGAATTCGCGGAATTCACAGATCGTTGGAATTCACAAAACGCCAGAAATTCACGGATTTTATTAAATTAGTGAAATTTATTAATTTTACACAATTCACGAATTCAAAAAAATCATGGTTTGCTTGGAATACAAGGAAGTCACGAGATTTTCAGAATTTATAGACTTCCTGGAATTTAAGAAATTTGCGTATTTCATGGAATTCACAGAATTTAACGAATTCAATGGATTCAGGGAATTAAAGGAAATCAGAGAATTCTAAAGTTTACGAAATTTACGGAATCTGGAGAATTCACGGAAATTCATGAATTTAGGAAATTCAAAGAATTGACAGAATCCAAGCAATTTATAGAAACCCCGGAATCCATAAATTTCTCAGAATTCATTGAATTCAAGAAATTAAAGCAATTCACTGAATTAATGTAACGCCAAGCATTCCTGCAATTCGCATAATTCGCATAATTAAAGGGATTAGGAGAATTCATGGAAATGAAGGAATTCCCGAAATTGACGGAATTTAATGCTTTTGTAAACTCTATGAATTCCCAGATTTTCTTGAATTTGACGAATTAGTTAAATTCCGTGAATTGCTTACATTCAGTGAATTGCTTCAATTTCTTGAATTAAATGAATTCCGAGAAATTTATGAATAAATTTCGTGGATTTCTTTAATTCCATGAATTTCTTGAATTCCACTAATTTCATAGATCTCGTTTTTTCATGGATTTTTGATTGGAATGCTGAACGGCGACCCTTTTTGGCTTCTAGAAAAATTAGAAGAAGCTATTCTATATGGGGGAGAAATCTGGGATTGGCGACATCTCAAAGATATCAACGTTGGTCAAAGTAAAATTTTTCTTTCTTTAAAACATCATTTGTGGGGACAAAAAACAAAAATTCATGCTGATCAACGAAGATAAACTCGAATAATTATTTTCCTCATTTTTTAAAAAATAATTTACTTTTTATATAGATATAGAAAGAGCAAAATAATTATCTGATAGACACATAGCAAATAATCTTAGCACGTGTTATGTTATACGTCATAAGACCTTCTTTTTATTTAAAAGTGTTTTGATTCCGTTTAGCATTAGGGTTGCGTAATTTTTAATAATTGTCACAACTTTCCTGGATGAATTATACTATTTCTAATTTATTATAAAAAAAAATTGTAATATCAACCATATCATTTTTTTGAGAAATCAATTTCTTTGGTTAAAAGTTAAACTACTTTCATTCAAAATCATCATTTCAGTTTCTTAACAATAATATCTGATAAAGATTGATACTCGTTTGGAAAACTAAAGGTCTGATTTAAAACTTAACTATTTCAGTTTAAGATTCAGTTCAATGTACAGTGAAAAGAATTGTTGAATAACAAAAAAAAAGATTTTCCAGCAAAATGGTTAGATTTTCGACCAAAAAGCTTAAAAGATGACTTTTTTACAGAATATTTAAATTTTTAACCCAAAAATATGAATCTGCAACAAAATATATTGTAAATTGTGAAATTTTTCACAAAATGAACATATTTAAAACAATATAGTGACATTCTTAACAAAAACATAATAGTAAAAGTTGATACACAAATTAGATAACTGTTAACCACAAGTAGTACAATTTTGAACCAAAGGGATGAAATTTCACCAAAAAATTCAATTCTTAACTAATATAATGAATATTTAACAGGAGTATATAAATTTTTATTTTAAAGAATAAATGCTTACCAAAGAAACCGAATTCTCAATAAAATAGTTTATTTTCAAAGTAGAAAATGAATTTTTAAGAAAAGCTTTTAACAACAACAAAATTTAAACAAAAGTTTCTCACCATCTAGTTAAATATTTACCTAAAAAAATGAATAAATTTTCAACAAAATATTTAAATTCTTCACAAAAACAGATTAGTAATTACCAATTCAGTTTCATTCATAATTAAAAAATAAAAAATTTGTTGTCAAAATTCTTCATTCAAGGGAGCAAAAGATGTCAACAAATTAAAATTTGTATGCCGAAAAGGTAATAAATCTAATAAAATATAATACTAAAGTTTTTTACTAGACAGAATTAATTTTGAGGTAGTTGTCGTGCCAAAAGTGAGATATCTCAAAAAAAAAAGTTTTCCTACGAATTTGAGAATCAAAAAATTATAACTGACCGTTTTTCAAAAATGATTGCCTTTTTATTAATGACGGCTTATTTTTTCCGGAAAAACTTTAACTACAATTCCACAGTTTCAAATTTTAAAAATAACTAAGCAATCTTAAAATATAATTATTTGTTAAAGAAATGTTTTTCTTAAAAAAGGGTTCTGACGATTTAGATCTATAGAAAAAGCGATAGAAACAATAGATCAATTTTATTTATAAATTATAAACAGTAGAGTTGTAGAGAATGTTTTCCCAAAAAAAATTTGTTATCTATCAAAATTCAATCACTTTTCAAAAATCTGTAAAAAGCGACAGACAGAAAAAATTAAGTTGCAAAAAAATGTTTAAATTAATGGTTTTTCTTGTTCTAAATTTTAAAATTTTTCTTACAAAATAATGTTTTTTCTTTGGAATAACATCAGTTATAATATTTTGATTCTTAAAATCGCAGGGAAACTATTTTTTTAGATATATGCCTTTTGGTACAACTATCTTAACCAAAAATAGTTAAATATTAGGATATGTTTTTTTAAAACTTTTTTTATAGATTTATTCAGACAAGACAAGAAATGTTTTAAAAAAAATTGAATGTCACAATAGGAGAAAAATTTCAAGTTTCCTATATGGGCTACAAATCTCTTTGGCTCTGAAAATTACTTTTTTACGTTCAAGTAGTGTTCCAATAGATTTAATTTATTAAAATATTCGTCAGTAATGAATGATTTTTCATTTAAAAAATGCTTAAAATTTCTGCGATAGCTCAGTTTTAAAATTTCAATCAAATTCGATGCGCAATATGTGGATCAAACAAAGTAAGCTTGTTTTTAATAAAATAACATTTTTTTATTATGATTTGTATTGAACAGATATTTCTGGAAGAATCAGACGTGTACGTACTTTTTTATTTGTAAATGTTATAAACCGTAAATATCGTGTTTAGTGAAATATTATTTTGAGATAACTTCATATGTTTTCTTCAAACGCTGTGCATGAGATTGATAAAGTTTTATTGCACAATGCCCAATATTGATGAATTATTACTTTCGCAAATATATGTTTTACCTGTCATGCAAAGCTTTAGAAATTACGAGAAAAAACATCATTTTACCTTTTTGGAAAATTTTCATTTTCCCTTTATATCTCTTTGGAAAAAATCCATTTAGTCCATTTAAAAAAACTCGCTTCGCTCAAAAATAATTTCGCATTCCTAAAATGGATCAAAAATTATTTTTGAATCAGAGCGCATTTTTGAAAAATATTGAACACAATTAGAAAATTGTGTTTTTCTCTGAGAACCCCCTTCTTATATCACAAACCATAACAAAATATTTCTAGCCCCCCTACTTCCACTGTAACTAATTTTATAGTTTGCACAAATGTTTTGCTAATATAATGTTTAAATTTAATAATTTGTTTTAAACAAAAAAAAAGTATTTTCTACTGCGACAAATGACTTTCTAACAAAATACTTGAATTTGCAATGAAATAATAAAATTTCGAACATAATATTTGCATTTTTACTCTAGAAAGATAAATTTCCAAGAAAAAAGTGTCATAGTTTATTTTTTAATTAAAAAGATGAAATTTATGCAAGAAAAAAGTTTATTTAAACCAAGATTGCGAATTTTCACTGAATGAAAATTTTTCTCTCCAAAAAGAAATAAAACTTAATCTAAATTGTTGAATTTTTCAAGCCAAAAAACCGAATTTTTAAACTCATGCATTCATACCCAACATAAAAAACATCAAATTTTAAACCAAATAAATTATTTTCCTTCTTTTCTGTTTTTACTAAAATAAATGAATTTTTTAATCAAAAAGATGTATAAAAAAAATGGATGAGTTTTCGTCAAAGAAAATTCCAGTAGACTTTTCAAGATCAAAATATGAATTTTTTAACAACAAATAATTTTCTGCGGATAAAATTTAATTTTCACTCCCAAAAGATAAATTTCTAATCAAAAGGGAAGACTTTTAACCAAATAGTTTCGTTTTTATCGAAAAAACATTTCAGTTAACTTTTCAAGATTAAAATGTGAAGTTTTCAACGTGCAATAAGTTTCTACGAAAAAAAAAATTACTTTTCAATCTAAGAAGACTAATTTTTTTTTAAATGTTAACAAAAAGTAAATTTTCTAGGAAATAGTTCAATGGTCAAGAAAACAGCAGCATTTGTATCCAAATAGTTGCATTTTTATCCAAGAAATATGTAATTTCCGCTAAAGTAGGTGAATTTTACAATAAAAAAGGCAAACTTTCAAAAAAGAGGTTGAATTTTTAACCGAACAGTTTCATTTTTATTCGTAAAAGCTAAAAATTCTGGTAGATTAGTTGAATTAAAAATAAAAACTTTGAAGAAATAGTTAAAATTTTATACAAATATAAATTTTTAAAGAAAGATTTTGAACAAAGATAATTTTCTAGGAAATAGTTTGATTTTTAATGAAGCAATATTTATGCTGAAAAAGAAGAACTTCTAAATCAAAATGACGCATTTAAAAAAAAAAGTTATCATCTAAAAGAGATTTCAGTTGAATTATAAGCAATAAAATATGAATTTTGAAGAAAAGGTTAATGTCTAAAGAGATAATTTTCAGGAGAAAGTTTTTATGAATTTACAAAAATTACGTACATGAGTGAAGGATCCCCTCCCCACTCCAGTCGCAACTCGTAATATATATGCAGTTATTCAAATCTGATAGAAAAAGTTTCTCAAAAACATAAAGCAACAAATGAAACTATGTACGTTAGTATTAGGAAGGGAACATAACCTATAAAAATTATAAAATTGCTTTTGTCAGTTGCATTATTATTATTATTATTATTATTATTATTACACCATTAGGCCGTTTCCCTTTAGGGATAGGCGTGACCCACTCGGTAGGGAGGGGAGTAATGTGAGGAAGGGGTTATAAAATTTTTAGATTGATCTGGAATTCTCGCGTTATTTA